>JAKTWK010000024.1:0-91426 GCA_030561035.1 Wickerhamiella bombiphila
CACACTTAAAGGAACTATACGATCCATTAAATTCACCGGGAATGTCGAGACAGACCACATTATTCAAAGTGCTATAGATTCTATGCTTTCACTCTAAAGCTTTGTCCTCTCCCTGTCCACTCCTAATCCTCCCCGCCTGACTCACTCACTCTCTGGCCTTGCCACGCTGACTTCAGTCTAGAAATGAGCCAAAGGGCGCTCCCGCCCATCAATGTGCTTTTCTTATACATGGAACGCAAGGCGCCTGTTAGTATCTGGCTAGCAGAGCAGGTCGGTCTTCGGATCGAAGGAGTGATTGGGGGGTTCGATGAATTCATGAACGTGGTGGTGGAAAATGCCACTGAAGTCAACACGACTAACGGTGAACGTCGAGATCTTGGGTCTATGCTACTTAAGGGAGACTGTATTACGCTGGTATCAAGTCTGGAACCTTAGGTTTGTGTATATACGGCATCAGGAGATACGACCGCATGAAGCCATCGGTCATGGTCTTCCATGGGAACCTCGTCAATAAGCTGCTCACGTAGTGCGAGTCCTACGAGGAATCGTGGATCTCGTCCCACTTTAGCACGATGTTCATCAATAAACGAATCGTAGTATGCAGCTCCGTGACCTAACCTTGCCCCTTCTCGTGTGAATGCTACGCCTGGCAGTATTACAAGGTCGAGGCCGGTCTCACCAGAGTCCACATCGAGACAGTTCTTCCCGGATTGCGGTTCCTTGAGTTTGTACTTTCCCTGTGGTTCCAATTTTAAAACATCCTCCATCGACGGCACCTCAAGCATGCGAAGATGGGTTTTTTGTCCCTGGAATAAGCTATCTTGTAGAGGTTGTGCCACGATCTGGGGTAAAAATACCCGTTTACAGTCTTCAAATGCGCTAGCAATAATGCCATCGGTTTGGACCTCAGAGGTGTCCATATGCATATAGAATGCGACGGTTACCGCACTTTGGTACGCGGGAAGCTGTCGCAGGTGCTGACCTATGGATAAACTCTGTTTCCTGAGATCTGAATGTCCTATACTAGCGAGTCGTTTCGAGACCGTTTTGCGAAGTGCAGGTTTCGACATAGGGACGCGTGCATTCATAGATCGCAAGGCTGGCGGTGAGTCAGTCGCCAGCAATACTGTAACTATATGTGAATATAGATTTTAATGCAGTGGTACTTTTAGATGTAAAATCTATGATGAACATCTAGAGTATACCCTCCAAAAAATAAAACAAAATATCAAAATTCCTACTCCAACATTCTCAGTACTAATGAATCAGTGGAAAAAGAAAAAATAAAGTCTCATCAATGAGATTCGAACTCATGACCTAGGGATGACGATTAGCCATTACAGTCCCTCGCTCTTCCAACTGAGCTATGATGAGCTGGTTCGACAATGGTCTTTTTCCGATAGATAAATACTGTCTTTGGCGTATTGTGCATACTCAATGCGGTCGCTGTCGTAGAAGGACACGGAGTATGAGAGAAAAAGGCTACAGAGACTTAAATATCAACAGTTTGAGGTATCCTATGTATCCTCATAAGTTGCAAAGAGTTAAAACGCGCTATTTGGGGACCTTCATGGTGACCAAACTGTTTTTTAGACTGATAGTTGAAATTTTAGGATAACAGTATGAAGGCTGTAAGAAGCACTGGACTTGTTCACATGGAGTTACAAGGAGGCATTTTAATAAATTCAAGGTCATAACGGAGATCAGCAATATTCCCTAACAGTCAACCCCCCAGCCCATGTCCCCCTAAATAGCGGTGACAAATTTTCTCTGTCCTCCACTTCATACTACACAAAATGACGAGTAACTACAAGGTAGCTGATATTTCTCTGGCAGCTTTCGGTCGTAAGGAGATCGAGATTGCTGAGAATGAGATGCCTGGTTTGATGCAAACTCGTGCCAAGTACGCAGCTGCTCAGCCTCTGAAGGGTGCGCGGATCGCTGGTTGCCTGCACATGACGATCCAGACTGCTGTGCTCATCGAGACGCTCGTGGCTCTCGGTGCTGAGGTGACCTGGTCGTCATGCAATATTTTCTCTACCCAGGATCACGCTGCTGCTGCTATTGCCGCTTCTGGCGTCCCTGTGTTCGCCTGGAAGGGCGAGACTGAGGAGGAGTATCTGTGGTGCATTGAGCAGCAGCTCAAGGCCTTCAAGGATGGTCAGAAGTTGAACCTGATTTTGGACGATGGTGGAGATCTGACCTCGCTGGTCCACGAAAAGTACCCTGAGATGCTGGAAGGCTGCTTTGGCCTGAGCGAGGAGACCACTACGGGTGTGCACCACCTTTACAAGATGCTTAAGGATGGCAAGCTCAAGGTCCCCGCTATCAATGTCAACGACTCTGTGACAAAGTCCAAATTTGACAACCTTTATGGGTGCCGCGAGTCTCTGGTTGACGGTATCAAGCGTGCCACTGACGTGATGATTGCTGGCAAGACCGCAGTGGTGGCTGGTTATGGTGATGTTGGCAAGGGCTGCGCTATGGCTTTGCACAACATGGGTGCTCGTGTTCTGGTGACCGAGGTTGACCCCATCAACGCCCTTCAGGCCGCTGTTTCCGGATACCAGGTTGTGACCATGGAGGAGGCTGCGCCCCAGGGCCAGATTTTCGTGACGACCACTGGCTGCCGTGATATCATCCGTGGTGAGCACTTCAACGTCATGAAGAACGATGCTATCGTTTGCAACATCGGTCACTTTGACATTGAGATTGATGTCGCTTGGTTGAAGAAGAACGCCAAATCTCACGACGAGATTAAGCCCCAGGTGGACCGGTATCTCCTGGAGAGCGGCAACCACGTCATTCTGTTGGCCCAGGGCCGTCTTGTGAACCTCGGCTGTGCCACTGGCCACTCGAGCTTTGTGATGTCGTGCTCTTTCACCAACCAGGTGTTGGCTCAGATTGCCCTGTTCAACTCTAAGAACACCGCCTTCCGCACCAAGTTTGTCGAGTTCGAGAAGTCTGGACCTTTCGATCTGGGTGTTCACACCCTTCCTAAGGTTCTGGATGAAGAGGTGGCCCGCCTTCACCTTGCCCACCTGGGTGCTCACCTCACTGCCCTGACTCCTGTGCAGAGCGAGTACCTCGGTATTGATGTCAAGGGCCCTTACAAGTCTGAGATCTACCGCTACTAAGTTAGTCGTCTAAGTCACTAGTGGCCAGCGGCTGAAAGCATCAACTGCACATACTCACTGATCCTCAACGGATGGCTCTAAAAAATAATTACTATAATTATTATTTTATTTTTTTTATTATTATGATTTCGTGCATTGATGAGGATGGTTTAGGTCCCTATATACTTGCCTTAGGTAGGTGGCGCCGATGCTTCCGCGGCGGGTGCTTCAGAGGAAGCTTCTGGCGCTGGCATTTCTGGAACCACTGGTTCCATAGGGCTTAATCCCCACTTCTCAAGCATAGCCTTGTCCTCGTCCCAGCCAGAGCACATTGTGGTCAACATACGCTTACCGGTGAAGATAGCATTGCATCCAGCCATGAAACATAGAAATTGCTCGTGCTCCTTCATGGTATATCTACCCGCAGCTAGTCGTACTATGCTGGATGGCATCACGAGGCGAGCAGTAGCTATAGTCCGAATCATTGCATCCAGCGAGAGTTTCGGTGCATTCCGCAGCTCTTCAATGATCGCGGTGCCTTCAATAGGCACCAACCGATTAATAGGTACAGATTCAGGGTGACGCTCCATATTTGCAAGAGTATGGATGAATCCAATGTGATCTTCAACCGTCTCACCCAGTCCTAGGATACCACCAGAGCAGACTTGGACACCTGCATTGGCAACATTGTTGATGGTATCCAGGCGATCATCATAAGATCGAGTAGAGATCACTTTTGGATAGTGCTCTCGTGAGGTATCTATATTGTGATTGTAAGCTGTCAGACCACTCTCCTTTAGCTGGCGCGCCTGGTCCTCGGTTACCATCCCCAATGTCACGCAGGACTCCATACCGAGCTTCTGGACTTCAGAAACCATTTCACCAATGCGACGAAGGGCTGATTTTCGACCACGCATGTCTCTCCATGCTGCACCTAAGCAGAACCGTGTCGATCCATTAAGCTTGGCTTCTTTGGCGGCGGCTTTGACTTCTTCTATCCCGACCATCTTTTGAGCATCAACGCCTGTGTGGTGCCTAGTAGACTGTGAACAGTACTTACAGTCTTCTGAGCAGCCGCCTTCTTTAATATTGAGAAGGGTACAAAGTTGTACCTTCGACGGATCTTGCCAACGACGGTGTTGAGATTGTGCCGAAAAGACTAGCTCCATCAACGGTGTATGGTAAATATCCCTAATTTCAGCACGACTCCATACTGAGCTAGGTTTCGTAAGTGTCAAAGCACGACGCAGAGACATCTTATCAGATATCTCAGTGAAAAACTAAACTTATACGTTTTCGTAATACTCCAGAGGGGTGATATCTGTTGATTAACCCGCAGGGTGACTCATGTCCTAACCCTGGAGACATCACCCCTGACATTCTTGGAAATGCTCTGAATTACCGAATGTACATAAATTTAGCCAATGCTGATTTGCGTGGATGGTTTCAAGAGTATTCCGCAGTTATTTGCCATTATCGGATTCACTGTCCTAAGTCCAAGGCGTCCGACTCCATTTACAATAGACGCCGGTTACTAATGCGTAATATGGCTGTTAGAATGCAGATGATTGGATGGTGATAAGGGGATCCGAGAATATCGAAATAATTGAAAGTTCATAGTGTTATTTGCCTTCGGGTTCAACCCATGCACCCATCAGCCGCATCCGGTGCATACCCGCACACATACCAAAATAGCAGTCTCCCCATCGTACTATATGACTAACCCCACTAACGGACTTCGGAAGCATAACTTACTGCGTCTTTACGCACATACAGTTACGTTTAGAATGGAGTTGCCGGCATATCTTCGTGGGACAGCGTATGCCGCGCTTGTAGAGGCAATTAGGGTGCACAATGAATCAATTTCTGCAGAAAAGCCGCCTGGTCGTGTATCAGCGCCAAAGCTACGACAGCCTTTTGCGGAAATTGACCGGGCAATCCCGGATCTTGATTCCAAAGATAACTCCACTGGCGAAAACGGAACTCTCTCACAACAATGGAGGGATATATTTCCTGCAGATATTATTACTAGTAGTTTTTCGGATGATGAGGGTGATCAGAATACCGGACAAGATGGAGACGGTGGTGAGGATGATGATGATGATGATGTCGACAACGGTGACGGCGACGGCGACGGCGACGATGACGATGACGATGATGCAGATGATGATGATCACATAGCCAATGACAATGAAATTGATGATGATGACGATGTCGAAGCCAGTAACGACACAGACTCTGCTGACGGAAGGGCGCTGCTGGATGCAGTGCAGGCTGAAGGTGAGGTCGTGACGATACAGCGCCCTGTGGGATCTTTTGCAGTCGTCTCACCCCCGATTAATGACCATGTGATGGATGATGAAGATGCACGCCCCAAACTTGAGCCATTACCGCGGAATCTTGGTACTGAGCTTGTAGGCGAAAGTGGAGGTTGGATCGAGAATAGACGGCACGAACGGGCCACACTAGCATTGTCGGATGTGTCGATTCCACCACAATGCGGAATCTATTATTATGAGGTGAAAGTTGGACCCAGTGACATGGATGCCAGGCTCTTTGCTTTGGGATTAAGTACACGGGTGCCACCAGCATCGGCATCTTCCCAAAGTGGAGGTTTCTCTGTGCCTGTGGGTAGTGGGAGTGACCTAGGCTCCGAAAGTGTAGTTACACAAGCTACAAGACAGATGAGCAGCACCACTGGACATCATGCGTGGCTTTATCATGGGTCTTCAGGTCGAATTTCTGGACCTAGAGGCCCTCGCAAAAGATACGGACCCGCTCTAGTTGCCAATAATGTAGTTGGTTGTGGCGTCAACTTTGCACGAGGTACTATATTTTTCACTAAGGATGGTTCTTATCTTGGAGAGGCGTTTGGTATGATCCTCCCAGAAATGAAGAACAAGGCTTTAGGGATTGCTGTAGCCCTTACTGGCAATGCTAGAGTGAGTGTGAACTATGGCGGTGCTCCGTTTGTATTCGACATCGAGCGGTACGTAATAGAAGAGCGAAAGCTTGTGACTAGAGCCATTGAGTCACCCGAATATGCCCCCAAAGGTGCTGATGTGCTCGAAGATGTTGCACGCCATATGGTGGCTCGAGGCTATTCACAGAGTTTAGAGGCACTCGTGGAATATACAGGTAACGCGGGCAGTGGGAATGATAACTATATACGTGGGCTTGAAGTTGGCACGGCGACTATTTCAGCCCGCCAGTTCATGCGCAGCTTGCTGTTTGAGGGCCGAATTCAGGACGTAGCTCAATTACTAGATGAGCAGTGGCCTGGACTTCTAGAGTCTTCAGAAACTGATTTGCAATTTTGGTTACGGTGCCAGGATGCGGTGGAAGTGGCTAGGAACCCTGAGAGACTCTCTGAAGCAGTACAACTGGCCCAACGCCTTGCAGCTACATATGGATCGGACCCATCACCAGAACACGCTCAACATTTAAGTCGTGTCTACACTATGCTTGGGGTTTATGATCCAGATTCACGTCCTGATACTCGCAGTCTTTATAGCGTACAAGCATTGGAGCGCCTTAGCGAGCGAATTAGCAATGCTGTACTGGCCCATGTTGGCTTTGCCGCTGGTGAACCCCTCAAGACAAAACTACACAAATGCGACACCATGTTAACAAAACTCGCAGCACGAAATGGTAAGGCTGCTCTTGTTCCATTCGCAACGTTTGTCTCTCCTAGCCAATAGGGTATATTTGGTGGATATATGAAGTTGCACATACCTTTTAATACATATAGGACTCCGAGAATATATCTGCAAAGTACAGTAAATCCCAAGGGAGAATTAAATCGTGTAGTTAACTATGTACTTGATCACTCTTACCTCTAGCATGCAAAGTGAAACATATTACTCTCCTTTCTCTGACGCTTCCCGAATATACTTGGCTATCTCATCACTCACAACCATAGCTCCGTGTCGAGTTAGTGGTCTATACATGGTGTTTACTTCCATGGACCCTGGAACTATTCCCTTGTCTACAGCAACCCTTACAGTGCCCATAATGTCCTCAACTTCGGGAATTCGGCCATAAGGAGGGGGTGAGCGTAGATCATAGATGTGGAAAAATGGCGTGTTCTTCTCCACAGCTGCCTGGGAGGAAAATATTGGGCACTCGTGAATGTGCTTCCTGAGCACCTCCCCCGCTAGAGGCCAGAAGCGACTGTCCTCTTCAAATCCCTCCGGCGTGTCTAAAAGTTCCAAGTTCTCATAAAGATCGGGATCAGTTGTAAAAGCTCGTTCAAATCTCGAGAACTCAGATGTTGGGAATGCTCCGATGGGGATGGCAGAAGGATCTGGCGAGAAAGCCACCCTCGTACGGTTATTGTTGCGGTCCTCGTGGAACCACAGCCGAGCACTCTTACGCAGCTTCTGCTGGGTTCCATAGTATCTTGCCAGTCTTGGGACTGCTTTCACTCTTGATACCAACCGCATTGGCCCAAGCATCATAGATGAACTCAACATGAATAAGAGAAGATGTTATGGAGCAACACTAGTGCTAGCAATAATTTAGTAGCAACCCTATGCGCAATCGCAATGTATTTTGATCGACTTAATTTTGTTCTTCCTGATGAATTTTCTAGGAATTCATTGGCAAATGTAACAGATACCTTTAAATCCCCGGCTTATGGGGGGGGCTCGCTCCCGCTTCTCCCAGAGAGTTGGCTAGATCTGGAAAACAAGAACACTCTTAGCCCGTGTATACGTGCACAGCATTAACCAAAAATACAGCACCGAAAGAATATGCCAAGGAAGCAATGAGACCAATCAGTGCTTGTGCAGCAAAGTTACCCTTGGCAGCAGTAAACATAGTACCAGTACTAGCAAATGCTACCAGAAACAAAAGTGCAGCGAAAAATGGCTGTGCCTGTAGGGGCACAAGTGCCTGTGCTGGCTGCGACTGTGCCCAGATAGCCCTAACTACTTCCGACATGCCACCTAGACTATATCGACGGGGTACAGTGCGTAAGACAAATTTGTCATCGAAAGGTCTATCGACAAAAAAATCCTACGGTGGTAGCCCTTTTTTTTTTCGACGCCATTCCACAATGAAATTGAAGCGTGCGAAGGCTTATAAAAAGCTGATGGGATATCTCCGTCTTGATTTCCAATTCCGGGAACCGTACCAGATTTTGGTTGATGAGGAGATCGTACTCGAGGCCGCCCGCACTAAATACGATCTGGTGGCCGGTCTCGAACGCACTCTACAAGCACAAATCAAGGTCATGATCACACAGTGCACGATGGAGCACCTTTATCGTGCCAAGAATGCCGAGGCTATCGAACTTGCAAAGTCACTTGAGCGCCGGAGGTGCGGGCACCTTCCTCAGCACGACGCCACGGTAAGTGCCTACGAATGCATTGATGGACTAGTTGATGTGGACGGACAAAACAAGCATCGTTATATTGTTGCTACTCAAAAGCCAAAACTGCGCCAGAAACTGCGCAGCGTTCCCGCCGTACCTCTGATTTATCTACACAGAGCGGTTATGATCATGGAGCCAATATCACCGGTTACCCAGCAAGCTCGTAAGGACATCGAGCAGAGCAAACTTACATCTGGGCTCAATTCAGTTTCACATGCGGATGATACAGCAACAGATCCTGTCAAGGCATCAACCAAACCTCCCAAGGTCAAAGGGCCGAACCCTTTGAGCGTCAAGAAACGCAAGCGACCTGGTCCTGAAGATAACGCAAATGAATCTGCATCAGGAGATTCCAGTGGCAGAAAGCGAAGAAAACGCGGCAAAAAGAAGTCGGCAGCAGCCGAGGGTGGCAATACGCCCGCCGGCTCAAACTCGCCCGCCCAAGTAGAGACTAGTGCGTAACTGTTACTTAATGCATATCGACGTGAACCCAGTTGGCCGGTGGACCAGCCCATGGTCGGCTTGGAAGTATACTGGCGCAATTCTCGATGCTTTTCATGATGATGACATGTTTGCCGTTGTCTTTGGTGTTCCTAAGAGTCAGGATATCCCTTGGCCACACAGAGTAAGCTACTTTCTAAAAGTGTGGACTGAGTGCCTTGATCCATCAAAACGGTCATTTGTCGCTATCAGTGAAACAGGGGCTATACTGGGATATTCAAGATGGGCATTAGGGTACTATGAACCGATTCCAATTAGCTGGTGGCCATCTCATTTCCTTCAACGTATTGTGAATTTCATGGCAGATTGGTACAACAAATACTTAGATCTGCTGGGAATAGCTCCACATCCGCAGCGGCCATCTCTCCGTTTATTCTGGAACCAGTTGGAAGCAACCTTACCTGCTCCCTCCTATGATTCCAAGTGGTTGGACCTGGTGGCTGTTCGTAGGGAGGTCCAGGGCCAAAATGTGGGAACACGATTACTTGAGGTAGGACTAGAACTTCTGAGTGAATATTTTCAAGGCCGAACATTATTTCTCTATGCATCGAAAAATGGGGAGGCCTTGTATAACCGATTAGGTTTCACCAGTATGGGAAGCACCACCTTGTATGTAGAAAATACATCGATCTACACAGCTCTCATGGTGCGTAAGTCTTAATTCTTTTGCTTTTCTTTCTATTTTCAATTCAACCTATATTTTGTGGCTCCACAACAATGTTGAAGGCTCTTCATCCATCCTGGCATCTCAACTTGCTTACTGCTCCTGATTTGATGATGCTCACCGGATCAGTCGCTCGATCTATAGGTGGATTTGCCTCTGGCACAATGGGTAGAACCAATTTACCACTGATTGCTCGGCATATTAATGATTCTGTTGCTCGTAAACCTGGAATTAGAGCCTTGGCAACTCGTGGAGGAAAGTCACCGCTGCAGATAGCATTTAAAAACGATGACGATGACGACGACGTGCGGTACCGTACTCAGAAGAACCCCGAAATTCCCAACCTTGGGAATCTGCCCAAGCGATGGCTTCGTATGGATGCTGGCCAACAAGACGATGTGATTGCGTACCTTGAAGACAGAATGAGAGGTGATTGGCGAGATTTGACCACTGCCGAACGCAAAGCAGCCCACTTTGTATGGTTTGGCGCCTGGGGACCTCGATCAAAATCAGACACTGACACTGGATCATTATACAGTTACTTTGCTGGTTTCATGGCCGTGTCGTTGGCGGGTGTTGTCAGTTACAAGCTATATGAAAAGATCTCAACAAGGGCTCAACCTAGTACCAGTGAATGAAAATGTGCATCATGGTCTTCAAATACATTGATCAGTACAGTACGTATATAATAATAAAGAGATATAACCAACCCAATAGCTAAGCCCGAATTAAGTCATATTTCCAGGCAGGAATGCCATAATAGTCTTACTCGACCTTTGCCCCAAGCATACGAGTCCGTAGTTCTTCTAGTGATGCTGCATCTCTCGCCCCACTACGTTCATCGGCAAGGTTCCGGAGCAACCGGTTTTCCATCTCGAGTTGGCGCACGCGATATTGGAGCTCATCTATCTTCTGTTGCATGTCTCGAGTTTGGCGCTCCATCTCTTGTTCCCGCATCTTTTTCTTAATGCGAAACCTGGCTGATGCAGCAGTGTTTCGTCGTCGCTTATCGTCTTCCATCGACGACCTGGCAACCTTATTAGCAGTCTCGGCAGGGAAGCCCTGGTCTTGCAAAGCCAAGGATGCACGGCGTTCAAACTGAGCTTCAGCTTCAGCATGAGCTCTTGCACGGGCCTCGACTTGAGCCTGGGCCCGCTGTTGTGTCAATGCTGGTGCGTGGTGGTGTGCTTCGGCAGCAGCAACTGGGTATGACGGGAGTTCTCCCGCTAATGAGAACTCATGCAGTGGAAAGTCGAACCCTGAAGGACGCAGAAATGATGGACCGGCGTCAGCACCGCCATTGGCATTAGTATTAGCCCCACCGGTATGACCTTGGATCTGATCCTCAGTCTGGGCCTGGCCTTTCTGGGGGTATTGGATCTGCCTCTCTTGGGCCATCAGTAGTTCATCTACAGTAGTGGCAATGTTCGTTGAACGCCCAATATCGAAATCATAAAACGTAGTATTGGAGAACATCGCATACTCGTCTAGGGGCTGTTGCAAATCGCGGGAGTTGCTGCCATTCTCACCCTCAAGTTCAGGCTCGGGATCAGCCAAGGCATTAAGCCTGGCAAGATGCTGAAGACCGCGACTCATTTCCTACCACGACAGAGTTGAATTGAATCAAATTCCGCCGGATGTATGGGTACGTGGAGAAGTTCGTTAGGTTGCCGGGAATTTTGCAGTCACGCTCTGGCACGTGACTTTGCGTGATGGGGCCGTGGGGCCACCGCTGATAGATACACCTAGTGTGCGTAAGCCTTGTATGTGTAAGCTTCTAGCCGAGTCGTTGTGTTCTTAATCGGGCCTTGTGCATCATATGCATTATAGATGTAGTGCATAGCAACGGCAAGGGAACCACTCCAGTGGACCAGAACTAAACCATTCATAATGCTCATCTCTCAAAAAACGTGGGGTTTCGCCCGCAGCCTGCACACAAGTGTGGCTAGAGCGTCTGCAGCTTCAGCTTCACGTGGTATTTTGCGTGAAGTGCCTGTTAAACACAAGACGACATGGTTGCAGGCTCTTAAAACCCGCGAGGAACTGTTGGATAAAGTTGATCCTAAAGATCGTAACAAATCTGGAATGGTGTTTGCGTACAATGATGTCAAAACACGTGAAGTTACCTCTCGTACGACTGAAGATTCGTTTACTACCGTGTTGCTTCCATTTAGGGATGACCAGTGGTGCCTGGATGCCTATATTAATGCATTTGGTAGGCTACGCATTGGACAGATCTTCCAGGACCTTGATCGACTAAGTGGAATTATTGCAAACAAACATTGTAGCCCTGCTGAGCCTGTTATCGTCACTGCTAGTGTGGACCGGATTCTGCTTCTGAAGCGACTTCCCGACCTGACAGAACACAATATTCTGTTGTGGGGTTCTGTGTCTTGGACTGGCCGATCATCTATGGAAATCACCATTCATGCTTGCACAACCCACAAGAGTGCTGAAGAGTATGATAGTACAGGTGGACACAGTCTCGAGGAGGCCCGTGCCGAAGAAGCCTTCTTGATTGCCAATTTCACATTTGTGGCCCGTGACCCCCAGACACAAAAGGCGTTTCCGATTAACCACTTGAAGCCTGAAACCCAGAAAGAGCTCCACGAATTCGTCTTGGCCGAACGGTATAACGAACTCAAGCGCGCTGAAGCCCACAAGACGGCACTGACTCTGAGCTTGCCCAGTCAGGAGGAGTCCGCTCTTATCCACAACTTGTGGTTGCAGTCACGCCAGTATTCTCTGGATCCTGTTAATAGGCCACCCAACGTTATCTCGATGGAGGATACTAAGGTTTATTCAACGGCAGTCATGCAACCTCAGCGTCGCAACCGACACTCGTATATGATTTTCGGTGGTGTCATGATGCGTGAAACATTCGAGCTTGCTTATGCTTGTGCTGGTGCGTTTTCTCGGTCTCCACCTCGGTTCGTCTCGCTCGACACTGTTACGTTCCGTAGCCCCGTTCCTGTGGGAAGCGTATTATATCTTACCGCTTTTGTCACTTACACCCAGCCTTACAACCGACAGATTGAAGTTGTTGATAACGAGCCCGAGGATATCAGGAAGGGCCTATTGATTCAAGTTCGTGTGCAATCAGTAGTGCGAGGTCTCAGCGACGATTCAAAGAACGATGCGGGTACTTTCGTATATTCATTCTTTGTGGATGAGGCTGAGCGTACCATGGTTCCGAAATCGTATGATGAAATGATGCTCTACCTTGAGGGTCGCCGACGTGTCATTGAGTCGGAGGAGTACCTCAGAGATGTGAGCCACTAGAGGAGCCACACAGGGTAGTATTAGTGAACCTGTATGGGGTGGCCTACATTTAGAGCTATAAAAATTTAGGAAATACCAATTTTATTGAGATAAATTAAGCACGGTGTTTTTGAACGATAGCCCTGGTAGTCTATTATTCTCCTTTTGACAAGATCAGGCCCACAAATCTGCCACATCCATGTCCCAAAAAACACGGATTTTTTTTTTATAATTTCCCCCTAATTAAATTGATTAACGCGGAATTTAACAGCGTAGTCCTAGCTCGGTCTTGGTAGATGGATACTGCCGCTTTCTGCTGGTTCACAGCGCCGTGGCACTTAAATATATTGCACAGTTACTTTGTATTAAATACGAAGGAGACATGATAATAGTCCTATTTAAATCTCTAAAAATTTAATTCATAACCTAGGTGAAGCACACAATATATTGTCGTTAATTAGGGTACATATATACTACATTTATCGTAAACACCCTTTTTTGAGTGTAGCTAAAAAAAAGATGCAGGCTTCAGAAGAAACTAAACACGGAAATCTTCCTCTACTCCCTCCTCATCCTCTTCAGGAATGGCCTCAGGGCGGGTTCTTAGGCTCTGGAGTTGAATGTAATTCTCATTACGCTTCGGCAACCCGGTGTGCAGCATAGCTTTCCAGAAGCCCATGAAAGAAAAATTAGAGTTGCTGCGCATCCATACTACCAATAACCCTGTACCGAATGAAATAACCACAAGCAGGGCCACAATGCCCGCATGTCGATACGCTCGACGCATCGCCTCATCTATCTGCTCCTGTTGAGAAGCTGGCAACGACGACGAAGGAGGAGATATCGGTACTGTAGGTGTATGTAGGGGTTTCGATGGTATATGTGCTGGACCAAGGCTGTCATACCCTTGTGTTACGCCTGTGAAGCCATTAAGGATCATGCGCGTTTCAAGTTGCATGTCAACGGGCACCATGTGACTACCATTCGCAATATGTGCCACGGACAGATTACGGTCCGTCCTAATACTACCCACATATTCTTCAGCAAGGGTGAGATTTGTATTCTCGACGGCATATGCGGTATATCCCAAATTTTGGAATGTTGCCTCGAGCCCATCAGCGTTGCAAATGAAATCAAGATCACCGATCATCACTAGTACCGGAATATTTTCCAGCATTTCAGGCATAATGGTGATTGATGCAGCAGTATGGGCAACATTAAGGGACTCACCTACAAAGATAGAGCATTCTTCCCACAATAACTCCTGGGACGACGTATGTAACAGGGCAGTGCGCACATCAGCTCTGGTCAGATATTGCTTCATTGGAGCAACTTCAGGGGGCCATTCGAGTCCACAAAGGGGATATGGCGACTCTTCAGTATATTTGTACACGTTGAAGCAATTGTGATGTGGACTGGTCTTTTCTCTATAACTAGTGGCAATATAGTCATATAGCCCATCACACATTTCGTCACGAGGAGTAACCAACGAAGAAGATGCAAGAGAGTTAAGACACCTTTCATGTACCTGATCAAGCTCGTCATACATACTCGGATCCACAAGTCCATGGGCCTTAGCAAACGGCGCATAACTGAGATACTGATGTGCCGGATCCAGCCATGGATTTGCCATTATTGCTCCTTGCAGCATTATAGATGAATTGTTGTCGTGTAATGACCTCCATATGTATGGAATATATTGGCCCGCGTACGATTCACCTCCAATATACACGTCCGAAGCGGTGATCTCCGGGAATATCCGGGCATACTCTTCGAGGAATCCATTCATATGCTGGGCAGCCTCATCAAGACTATGAGCAAATATTTTTTTCTGTGGGTCACTGTAACCAACACCGAGAGGTTGATCAACAAAAATCATATTCACATAGTCAGTCCATGCACCGGAATTTTCATGTAGATATCCGTCACTGTTTGGGCGAAATGGGCCCATCTCAAGAAGAGCACCATCCATTGATGAGCATCCTGGTCCCCCATTTAGCCATATAACTGTCTTGGGTCTCTCCGACACTTGGTACTTAGCCTGGATATACCAGAAGAACAAATGAGCTCCACTCTTCGGCTCGACCTCAATCAGGCCTGAAAACATTAATGGCATATAGGCACCGGGAAATACATCCGGCAGCGACTTAACCCAGAAGTCTGCTGCCGCGCTCATATCAACGAGTTAAAGGTCTAGTTGGCACACCTGAGGGGAGTGCATAACATATTAGATAGGTCTATGCGGAGAATTGATTGTCATTGTGAACCACCAGCCCCCCAACCCTGCAGCAAAAAGAGCAAAAAGACGAATAAATAAAGTTGTGGGGCTTTTTTGCCACTTAGAAGGGAGCGGGATGCAGATCCACAAATGCTTCAACTTTGACTGTGGTGGAAATGCCCTTGGAGGTTCGGGCAGATGCAGAGACTGTTAGTATATAGTCGCGACGCGAAAATAGTGATTGAGCGCTCGGGTAAAGTGGATTTAGTACAAAAACACGAGCTAGGTCTTGCTCGAGCTCCAAATTACACGATGATAAGGAACCAGCGAATGATTTCGTATAGAGCGGGTGTGTGAAATTGTGGATTTCCTGTACTGTTCTGCCACTACCTTCGTGTGTAAACCCAGTAGTTACAACCTCCTCTAGCGAAAGAGTGACTCTTGATACACGCAAAAGATGCCGTGTTGTCGTTCCTACAACTACACTGAAGGAATTTGGACCAGGCTGCCAGATTCCTGATGCCGAATATGTGAGAGTGCATTTAAGGAAATCACCAGCTGGAAGCCCCTGGAGTTCTTCTGATCGTGATTCTGACCTGAAATCCCTAGAGTTGATGGGGGGCCCTATACTGCCGACAGCACTAAAGATCCGAATATTCTCCAGGGTGTCAGTAATTAGTTTCGACCCAATGAACCGGCTCCGAATTAAGCGTAATTGAACATTCCATTTAACTTCTGCAGCAGCTACTAGGCAGCTACCTCCATTCTTCTCCCAGCTGTACCCCAGCGCTTTTGATGATGGTACTATCATGGTGGCGGGGTAAGGTGAATCGCCATTGGAGGAGACTGGGGGTATCTGCAGCTCAAATTGAAATGTCTGCTCACCAGCAAGGAGATATGTCTTCCCACACAGTGGGATCATATTCCGATACGGCTCTGTTTCCCTCACATCGGCATCTGTAATATCCGTATCTTGCAAATGTGGTAGCTGAACTACCGCTGACTCTGTACATACAAGGCCTACCTCGATCCCAGAAACGGTGAGTTTCTTAGGTGTGTATATCCTTGCTGTCCCCTTTATCGTATCGCCAAATGTATAATTCCTACCGTCAAGCTGGACTTGCAAACTACACCCTGTCATGGTACGAGCGGGGTAAATTTGGGACCAGTTTCGGATAGTTCGCTTGGTGAGACAAAAAAAGATGACTTGGTGCTACAGTGAAATCGTTAAGCCTCCTCACAGCCTCAATGGAGATGAGAGCCACCAAGCTGACGATACTGTCGTAAGTGAAAGCTACCTCGTTTGGGGATAGGATAGCCATTAGGGTGAGGGTTATTAGTGTAGATCCGATCATACATACTTAAGTGGTTATTGGGGTAATATCTGATCTAAAATTGTATTGGTATTCAGTGGTAGGTTTTTGTGTAAGAGCTTACCGGGTAATATGGATGAATAGCAAGGTATACACATACAGCCTCGAGAACCTCATGATTCTGAGCATAATTCTGAGTCATATTTATCAATTTAAGTCACCTAGACTCCTGTTTTATGCGGCCCTTGCAGGTGCTTGCAGTCAGTATGGGGAAGCATGCGCATGAACATCGAAAATAAACAGTAAGTACAAAGTATAAGTAAACCGAGTTTGCATGCTTTTTACGTATTTAGCTCAGGGTCTTTATAAACACTTGGCTATAACGGCTGACATCTCATTCAACAGGCCTAGGCCCGGGCAGATTTCATTCGGAATGCCGACATATCATACCAACCTTACCTCAGGAACATTGATTTACTCTTGCCATGATCTTATCTAAAATATTTGTGGATCATCTGCATCGTTGGGTCTATGTATCTTTCCCTTCCTTCAAAATGGGTATAAACCTTGAAAAGCTTCCATTCGGGGCCATCAATTTGTATGTATACTCAGTAAGAATGATATCCACCTTATATAAATTGGAGGGAACTTAGCAGGGTGGAAATACGTAGCTGGATTGACATATCACCAATGGAATTGTGAGGTTAAATCACTGCCCGGACTGGAAGATTTCGTCTCCCGATTTGGCCATCTAATTGGTGCATCTAGTATCTGGGGACTTGCAAACGTCCAAAAACTACAATTACGCTACAGTACATATTACAGAGATGCTAATTAGGACACCTTGAAGAGTGTTAGACGAAAGCCAGCTCGCCGTGGTGACCATCTGGGGCCGTCACCTTCGACGGCTTACGGTCAATTGCACCTTGCTGGACACGAGCCTCAGATCCCTCGCCTGCCCACCTGACTTCACCAGTATCATCGCGATATGGCCTAATATCCAGGGCTTCATCCGAGAACGATGTTTCCTCACCACCAGAAGATGCCGTACGGTAAACATCAGATCCTCCAGATCGACGGTTCCCTGCAGCATTGTCAGACCGGAATAATGGGAAACTTTGGTCGCGGGCCTGAACACCAGAGTCTGTGTATAGCGAGGAAGAGTGCGAACCAACACGATGCAAAATACCCGAGGATGGATCACGAACCATGGATTGGCGGTCCTTAGATGGCGGCCCCATCTCGCGAGGATGTGTAAATTGAGACGACCTCCTGGTCGCATCTCGTTCACGGGATGTGGCAGCAAATTCACCTTGAGCTGGTTGTACGGTTGGGGGTTCTGTAGGCACGATAGATGCCAATGACGAGTATGAAATGCGAGCATCTTGCCATCTCCTGTCTCCCACGTTAGTGTGGCGCCAGGATTCACGGGGCACATTACCAAACTCATCATCTTCCTCGCGCCGAACCGGCGGCACGGAGGCTTCAGTGTTAGTGACTGGGGTCAGAGTATCCAGAGGGGTGGTGCGTTCACCGTGTTCAGTGGTATTGGCACCATCCATAGTCAGGAAGTTCATGGCTGAGGCACGCTGGGGCGAATCCCACAATTCAGGACGTTTCTTCTCCGGGGTACCATACATAGTATCAGTATCCGAAAACTCAAGGTCATCATCGTCGGTCTGGCTGTCAGTTCGGAAAACCGGGGCCATCACAAGGCCCTTGGAGGTAGGCCGTGGGGCCGAAATTGTCCCTGCTGCACCTGATGATGGAGATGTTGGGCTGCCACCTGCACCTTCACTCGACGGGGACGCGCCAGCAGCAGCCTGCTGCCGCCGCCGTCTCCGTGTGCACCACCAAAGGAGCACAGCTATCAATGCTAGTAGAACAAGCCCCACAGGAATTCCCACACCGCATCCAATAGCTACGGCAGAATTATTCTTTTTCCGAGAGTTTCCTCTGAGTGCCGACGAAGTTATCGACGCTGATGCAGCCGCGGCTGTCGACGAAGCTGAAGCTGAACCCGAGGCTGATCGAGAAGTCGGAGCACTGGCGCTAGCACTGGCGCTGCTGGCACTGGTAGATGAGCTCCGACTTGCACTTGAAGATGTAGCAGAAGACGACATTGATGACGAGGTCGTATGCCGCTTCACACCATAGAGGGTGAAGTGAGCTGATGCGCTAGCTGCTTTGATTTCACCACCCAGTCCTCTCTTGCTATTGCTTGAGTCGCTCAATGTGGCTTGAAGACTCACCAAAGAGTTGTTGAAGTCATCAGGAACTTGGCCGGTTATCGAATAGTTGTTGCTGTGGTACGTCAGGAACGACGCGGCAGGCGCATCGAGGGTGATATCAGCATCCTTATTGAGAAGGAACCGCTCGAGCGAGTACGTCAAGAATGACCCCTGGGTCACATTAGCGTCAGGCAAACTAGACGTTGAAAACACTGTATTGCTATCTTGCTCAGTGATGTCGAATGCCACATTAAAGCTCACAGTGTCATTGTAGGTGTCAGTGATGTCAAAGTTGACCGTGATAGTCTCATTAGCAGCAGATTGAGGAGGGGTCCCCATCAACGTATCATTAACATCATTATACTTGAGCCATGATTGGGCGTCTTCAGGAATGGAGACCTTGACATCACTAAGGTTTGCCTGCTGGATCTCCTGGCCGTTCAGCGTCACATTGGCAAACGGAATTTCATAGGTCAGCGGCTTCCCAACAGTGGCATTGACGGAATCTGTAGAAATGTTCATAGCTAGTACATTAGCTCCCAACACCAAATGGAACTCCGCATATGCCGAAGCATAGCCTGCGTACGTTGAGTCGATAAACAAGATATCGAAGCTTTGGGACTGTGCGATGTTAGAGTTAACAGTTGGAGCTGTACCCCAGAATTTATTAGTCGCACCGTCGAAGTTCAGCCATATCGGCAGCGGACTGTGGTCACCAGTCACAGCATAATGGCCAACAACCGATCGGTCTCCTCCAGTGAAAAAGTCCTGGGGGAATGTGATCTCGAATGGCTGGTTGGGGCTCAGCACAAAACTGTCGCCAGAAGAAATCTTACCCGAGCTCTCGAGAACCTGCTGAAGCGTTGCAGGGCTGAACGTGGGAGGTGTGCTGGAGCTCAACTGGAGTTGGTACTGTGCAGACGCTTGCCCAGTATTATCGGTGGCGTTGAGAGTGAACTTAATGGTTTGGTCACCATTATTTGCATCAGAAGCTGGGGGCGTCCCAGACAACGTGCGAGTATTGCCGTCGAGCGATAACCACGATGGCAGGTCCGACGACGAGTATGCAATGCCCGATCCAGTCGAACTCTTGAAGGTGTCGGCAGAAAACTCATACTCGAAGGACTGCCCATAGTATGCTACGGGGGGCAACTGGTTATTGAACGGGAACTCTTCGGTTGGAGCAGCGTGAGCTCCAGAAAGGATCGATCTGGGTCCTGCCAGAATACTAGTGGCCAGCGCCACGGCGACCAGCACGGATTTCATTAGGCCAAAAGGAGTGAAAAGTGCTCGGAGGCCGCGCGTCCCGAGAATGGGATCAACGATGTTGGTGAAAGATCGAATGTACGGGAGAAGAACGAAGATTTTGGGTTTGGCGGCCTCCTTTTCCCACGTCATATGCATGCATTGTAGATCATTTGCCGAGTAATCAAGGAGGACGCGTCACGCGTGGGTCGCGTGACAACGGTGCTAGGAGGTGCTACGCGTTGAATACTAGCTATACTCATGGGTTTGGAGACTTTGAAGTGTCTTCACGTGTAAGGACTTTATTTAGAAGGTAATGGTAGAATGCTTTGGCTGGAGTACATCCGCCGCATGAGATGCGTCTAGACCCGCCAGGAGGTGACGCGGACGTAAATTGATGGCTGACTCATGAGGAAACGCGATGGCGTTTCCAAAAAAACCTGGACACGCGCGGGAAAGTAGGAGCGTGCGTTAATCGTTGCTGAGTAGCATTTACATTGTAGAAACGCCAGCCACCGATTTTGGAGGTCTTAGGGATTCGAGCGTCATTTGAATGTCGCTACATGTAGCTGCTGCTCAATCTTTTCGAGATAGCCATTAATGCCTGCCTCGCTTGGCGAATCAGGCTCATAAGTCATATGACTACCGGGATGAGAGTGTGGGGCTTGAAGTCCACTTTGGGCTGCCAATGCTGACAGTGAGCCCGGTTCCGTAGAGCCTTTAAGCTGTTGAACCTGGGCCCAAATATAACCTACTGGCAATAAACAGGCTGTGACTGGAATTGCAGCCGCGCCAACATTGCGCTGGACATATCCCGAAGTTGCCGCAGCGATTATGAGCAATATGGAACTGAATACAGAGTTCTGAGTGGCCATCACGAAAATAATTTTGATAGGATCTAAAGTCTCCATACCGAGACGTTGGCGTTTCTGGCAGGCTGCCCAGAGTTTTCCGCACAGGACGGCTGACCCTACAGCTATTGTAGCAGCAAAACTAGTCCACTGACCTGCCCATACCCATTGGTAGCTGTCAACGTTCCCCATATCGTCAACGTCGGCAATATCAGGATCCAATGTATACATACCTCCAAGTATGAGCCTGGCAAAGTAGATCATAAAACAAGGTACGCATCCAATTATACAGCCACTCATCACCAACAGTTGGGTACGGCGTCTAGTATCTGAGAAAGCTGTATAGATCTGGATCACCAGGGTGATCACAATGCTCCACGTTAATAGGGTATTGAACAGTGTGGTACTAACGCTCAGTGCCATGTCATGGCCTGTCAATGGTAACTCCAAATAATAGTCGGTGATAGTCCTCGAGAAACTTTCGAGGTATGCGATTTCTAGTGAGGCTGATATTACCATCAACAACAGGTTCGTTTGGTACATCACAAATAGCAGCGACCGGTAGGAGCGCGCCACCAAGGCCAGTAATGTCCCCAGTATTATAGCACTACCAATCCGCGCACCGAATTGTACTCCCATCTGTATAAACTGGTGTTCGAGATCGTCGAGCGCGAACAATGGCGCGCCATATTGCTGGCCGTTAGGAAGCGTAACGATAGCTGCCAGCTCTTGTAGGTCACTTGTAGAGATATTAGAACTCATTATTTAGCGCGATGATCAATAAATCTATGGTATTTTATGTCCAGATTCAGCGCAAGATACTACTACTCAGTCTCGTACCACCCATTCGCCCGCCGCCATTCAGCTACCCACATCAGGCAATAACCCCGAACCCTGAGGTAGCCATCACTAAATTATCTAGTCATCACATGAATTAATGAGGTGGTGGTGGGATTTTAGAACCATTCACCCATACCAAAGTTAAAACCTGTCAGACAGCAATCATGGTAAAAGATAGCAGACCACGCTAGCACCAGAGGTAATTAATCCTGGCAGTTATCTGCAGTGACATTACAAACAAACTAAATTAAGT
Source organism: Wickerhamiella bombiphila (assembly GCA_030561035.1). Classification (NCBI taxonomy): domain Eukaryota; kingdom Fungi; phylum Ascomycota; class Dipodascomycetes; order Dipodascales; family Trichomonascaceae; genus Wickerhamiella; species Wickerhamiella bombiphila. The sequence continues at coordinate 21,871 of JAKTWK010000024.1, forward strand.
TGGCGGATTCGGTATTGTTTATTTTATAATACTTACGGTACATCTATATTTCCTTCCTGCACATGTGCTTTGAGGATGGAGAGACCAGCGTATCACCCCAGATTAGTTCCACTCCTATTGCTTACACGTCAGTAATAATGTCATTACCGTCCGCTAGAGACCTTCCTCGACTGCCAGCTTCTCAGCTGGCAGAGGCTCTGGGATTATTATTTGAGCCATGCCCTACATTGGTAGAACTCGTGCGACAAGTCCTAGAGCCAAGCGTGAACTCATGGCCTGAACTTATTGAAAGAGCGCGGGCGCAGTTTCATAATATGCGGGAGGATGATCCGCGGGTTTTCGAAATAATTGCTGCGCATCCACGATTGGGGGCGGCAAAAGTAGAATCAGCTAGCTCTCAGGCTGAGCAAAAGTCGCTCCAGGCCGCCTCAGCAGCAGAAGCAAATGCTCTAGCTGATCTCAATGCCCAATACGAGCACACGTTTCCAGGACTGCGTTACGTTGTATTTGTAGCAGGAAGGCCACGAACTACAATTATGGAGAACATGCGGAGTCGGATATCGGAAGGTAATCGGTCCCTTGAGATCCGTCGTGCCCTAGATGCTATGTGCGACATTGCTCTCGATAGGTGTACAAAAATGGGAGGAGGAAAACTATAGGACCACCAGTGATAAAGTGTTTATATATATTATACATGGACTATTTAAAGCTATCTAAAATATGTATCCTGTAAACGCCATGAGCGTGTATGTACTCTGAAAATAATTGAGAGTTTGACGTCTAGCAGGTACGAGACGGACCAGCAGGATGTCACATGCATATTCTGAAATATCTAGTCATAAATTAAAGTGTACATTGGATATATACCACACCATGGTGAAGCTAGTATTATCCTTACAAAAAGTAGTCGGGGGTGCGTCGGAAAGCCCCTTCAGGTTCGTCGGTCCTCGGAGAAGGATCATATGTCAGGAATTTTTTAGTGAGGTTTTCATCAACCTCCATGATTGCAGCTTGATTGCCACAACGATAGCAGTAGTTGGGAGCAGAGAAAATGGTGACAACGTTCTCATCATGGCACCATTGGAATCCTTCCATAACGAGCTGATGAGCCCTTGATATGAGGGAGAGGTTATTTGTGTGATTAAATTGTTCGGAAATGTCTTGACCGAAGGTGTATCCAGCGTTGCGAGGGGACACACCCCAATTAGCCCTATCATCAGGATCGCTCCACAGAAGATCTGACATTGCACCCTCATGAGGAACTTCTTGGAATCGATTAAGTGCTCTGATGTCGTCAAGAGTTTCTAAGGATGGACTCAACCCACCATGGAGGCAGAATATGCTATTGTCGACCAAAGCCGTGACGGGAAAATAGTCAAACAGATCCGTAAACAATTTCCACACATTGGCATTACCATATTTTCGCAAACATTCATCGTAAAATCCATACACCTGGGTGATTTGTCTTGTCTCGTGATTCCCCCGCAGGATCGTAATGCGTTGAGGATATCGAAGCTTCATTGCAATTAGAATGCTCACACATTCTACCGAATAGTATCCCCTATCGACATAATCGCCCATAAAGAGGTAATTAGTGTCTGGGCATGGTCCACCAATCTTGAACAGCTCCATCAGGTCATGGAACTGGCCGTGGATGTCGCCACATATTGTGACAGGCGTCTGTACAGGCTGCACATTATGCTCAAACTGCATCAAATCCTTGGCCATAATACACATTCTCTGGACTTCGGGTTCTGTCAAAGCCTTGCATTGACGGAGTTGCTCAATCCATCGGTCTAGCTCTATACTGGTTGCAGGTGGTACCGATACAGAAAGCGTAACGCTGGGATCATCAATCTGGACAATGTCATCAAACGACATACGTTCGTATGCATCGTCTTCCATTTTTACTGTTTCACGGCTTGGTGATTGGTCCTGTGAGTGGTTCCCTTGGTGGGCACCAGTGTAGTGAAGCATGTTTACTCATGTAGCCAATCTGCGTAATATATTGGAGTGCGCTTGGAGGCAGTGCAAATAGACTATACCGAGCTCAGGTAGCCATATGAAAGGCACTAACAATTTTAGAATGGAGTATCGTATGTTTAATATGGGATTAGTGGTTTCCGAATTAGTGTGGATTTGACCTCCGGGACTCTTGTTACATAGTATGGCGCCAGTGGAGTTGGCATTATGGGGGTAAACCTAGTTTATAAGTCAAAGGATTGTATATATAATACTACCTATGTATTTGCCTGTCATAGTCCTGCGACATCATTCCCTTTATAATGGCTGAGAGTACCATAATTTCTCCCTGATAATGCCCAGCGAACTCAAGTTGGGCTCTGAAAAGACCAATCTTGAGTATGTACAGCCACAGTTTCCCCGGTACCCTGCAGTACTCTCCGTACCTCTTGACCAAATACCAGTCACGTCTAGAGATATGATAGCGCACCATCATTCCATACCTCTTGAACGACACCCATACACTCAGGACGAATATGGACTTCCAGCATCATGTTGGGGAAGCTTCTGCACTTGGGCAAATGATAGTAACTAAGTGCACTGTACATTACATGATAGACCACCAGAATGGGCTACGGTCATCACCAGAACAGTAAAAGGTAGCGTTACCAATAAGTAGCAATAGCAGTAATAATAGCTGGAATGGTTTTGTGGATCTATTGAATACGAACATAGCGCTTCAGTGCAATTAATAGTGGGACTCAGTGAAGCGCTCAATCACGCTGTTCACCAGATCTTTGTAGTATGCACGGCCCTTATCCTCGCCATCGCTCGGGAGAACGAATTTAGCCGATGAAACTTGGTGGCGAACATCAGCAGTAGATTGTGAGAGCTTGTTCCATTGGGCTCCGCTAGCCACAGCCTTCTGTGCCTCGTCATGGTACGTGACGAAGGCTTTCATCATGTCGTGGGTCTTCCAAGCAGGGCAGAACGCATCATAGTCACTATAGCCGTTCTGCTGCAAGAAGTCGTCTTTAATTAACGCTGCAGTGTCAAGAGTGATCTTATCGGAGTCGCCAAGTGCAGACTTACCAACGAGTTGCACCACTTGTTCGAGATCCTCAGCCTTGGAAATAATCTCCTTGATCGAAGTACGCAGCCCAGGGAACCCGGGGTAGTTTTTATCATAGAATCCCGTTAGCACATCTGTGTACTTTGAGTAGGATGCCTGGGTGTTAATAGACGGGAAGTGTTTGCGCTGGGCCAGCTTCTTATCCAATCCCCAGAATACCTGCGTAATGGCAAGCGTTGATGTAGTAACGGGATCACTGAAGTCACCACCAGGAGGCGACACAGCAGCCACAATCGACACACTGCCATCACGATCAGGGCTTCCCAGTGCCACGGCCTTGCCAGCACGCTCATAAAAGCTTGCCAACTTGGTGCCCAAATATGCAGGATAGCCTTGATCGGCAGGCATTTCACCCAATCGACCACTGATCTCACGCAATGCCTCGGCCCAACGACTGGACGAATCGGCAATCATGGCAACATTCTTACCCTGGTCACGGAAGTACTCTGCGAGCGTAATACCCGTATAAATAGAAGCTTCACGAGCAGCCACAGGCATATTGGACGTATTAGCCACAAGGGTCGTCCGCTTCATGATAGGCTCCCTAGTACCGCTTATCTCGGTGTACAGCTCGGGGAACTCCTTGAGCACCTCAGCCATCTCATTACCACGTTCACCACATCCCACATAAATAATCACGTCAGAATTGGAGTACTTGGAGAGAGATTGAGAAATAACCGTCTTACCGCATCCGAAAGCGCCAGGGATACAAGTGGTACCACCCTGAACCATCGGGTACAAAGCATCCAACACACGCTGGCCAGTCAAGAGAGGGTAGTTTGCTGTTACCTTCTCAGCAACCGGCCGAGGAACACGCACTGGCCAAGTGTGGAACATCGAATACTCATGTTTTGCGCCATTGAACTCTACCTCAAGAATCTTTTCCTCAACAGTGTAGCTGCCAGGCTCGGCAATCCAAGTGATGGTTCCGCGGGCCCGAGGCGGCAGAAGAATCTTGTGATCAGACAGTAGCGAATTCTCAAACACGCTGCCGAACACATCACCACCAGTAAGGTGATCGCCAATCTTGAGACCATCTAGAGGCTTGAAGTCATACTTACGCTCACGGTTCAGTGCTGGAGCATCAATACCGCGAGGAATATAGATTGACTGCGAAGATTCCTTGATCGCTCGAAGAGGACGCTGAATACCATCGTAAATTGTTTCCATCAGACCAGGACCCAGCTCAACACTGAGCGGCTTTCCAGTACGTTGCACTGGATCACCGACCACCAGGCCCGAGGTTTCTTCGTAAACCTGAACGGTGGCCTTATCAGCTTCGATACGGATCACTTCACCAACCAAATTGCCGTGGCCAACCCGCACCAACTCGTACATAGCACAGCCCAGCATGTTCTCAGCTACCACGACTGGACCGGACACACTGAACACGGAGCCATATTGTGATTCCGAATCGGAATCGTCATCCAGACTTACTCGGTGCAGTTCTTTCCGTGCGTTCTCCACCAATCCCGCCATTGTGTAGACTACACTGATCTGGTGGTGGCGCTTAGATAACTACCCCCCTTCTTTGTAAAGTGTAAGGCCTTATGCATTTTGGAGGTTGCGCAAATACGGGTGATAAGCGCACTTTAACTGGGGTACTGTGAATGGTTATGGCTAAATGGGACTAAGAAAGGGGTCCACCACCACCATGCATTTGGAACAATGTATTTGGGGGAAGAGAATTTGGGAACTTCTGAGTGCGGTATGAATTGAAGTAAATTACCCCCGATCCCCACTCACTACTTAACTTCAGTTAACTTGTCTCAGAAGGGATGGACCTATTAATGAATCCGTGGTTACCCTCATCCTAAAATGGCCCAAACAACGCATATCAGCGTGAGGAACTCTTAATAAAAGTCCTATGTAATTTGTATGCCTCACTCTACTACTGGTGATATATTGGGTGGAATCATTGTTACCAACCACATTCAATATCTTAAAACACAACTTTTTACGACCTCCCAACCAGGAAAACCCGCTAAAACAGAAAGGTGTCGACATATGATATATACATCGCATCTACCTAGAGGCACCAGGCCTTTTGTACGAGTCCTTCCCGGTCAAGAATAAATTAACTGCATCAACAACAACCGCCATATAAGGTCAAAATTTAGGCCTTGATAGCATACTTGCGCTGGGGGAAAGTGCTGTCCTTCTTCTTCTGGCGCAGGGTCTTAGCCTTGGCCTCCTCAGGGAGCAAACGCCGACGGATGGCACGAGTCTTCTTAGCACGCAAGTCCTTGGGCAGAGTCTTGGGGGTAGTGCCAACGCGAGCCTCCTCACGACGCTTAAGGTTGTAGATGGTAAGCACACGAGCAATGCTCTTACGCACGCGCTTGATCTCACCAGCACGGACGCTCTGCTGCTTGGCACGCAGAGACACCAGCTGGCTCTTCAGGTCCTCCAGCTGGTTGAGCAGCTCCGGTACGGCCAGGCCGATGATATCCTTGGTTTTGATCTCAGAGGTCGACATTTCTGGCGGATAGATTCCGTGAATTTGGCAGCAGCCCGTTATCTCGAGCGAGACGGAACCGGCGAGGTCTGTCAGGTGTGATTACTCATACCCAAAGCCCTATGCCCTCAACTGACTATGAAGCGTTTGTCCACATGGGGTGTATTCAGCGGCCCTAGTGAATTCTGAACTCTGCATGAGCCAACTGCACTTTCCCCGATGCCACCTAGCCGCTCATAAAGGGAATCAGCCCGAGGCTCCGGAAATGCGCGTAAATTACCGTATGCATGACGCGCTATACGCGTTCACCATTACTCAGCGACGCTTAAATTGCGGCCACGTCATCCGTATGCCCCACAGCGACGCGTGTAGCAGGTTTTTAAAGCCATATACAAACAGATATAACCTCTCGGTAGCACCGGATCATATTAAGTCCGAGTCGAGCCGTGACCAGGGTGTAATACGGTGATCCGCGCACTGCTCTTCCTCTTACGTAACCGAAGATAACTTACGGCTCCCCACGCCCCTTCCCAGCTATCACATCAGCGCTGCGCTTCGCTGGCTTGTCATCAGTACCTTCTCCTCACCCTTCGAAGGCGCCGCTTCTCCTGCCTTGTCTTCCCCGCGTGCGAAATGGGTCTGTCGTTCTCCAAAATCTTCCAGGGCCTACTGGGCCACCAGGAAATGCGGATCCTGATGGTTGGACTGGATAACGCCGGTAAAACCACGATCTTGTACAAGCTCAAGTTCAACGAGCTCGTACACACGATCCCTACGATCGGCTTCAACGTTGACACGATTGAGTACAAAAACATCACCTTCACGGTGTGGGATGTTGGTGGACAGCACCGTATCCGGCCACTGTGGAAATACTACTACCTGAACACCCAAGGTATCATCTTCGTTGTTGATTCCAACGATCGGGAGCGTATCGGTGAAGCTCGCGAAGAGTTGCAGCGCATGCTCAATGAGGATGAGCTGCGTGACGCCATCCTTCTCGTGTTTGCTAACAAGCAGGATATGCCCAACGCCATGAACGCTGCTGAGATTGCCGAGAAGCTCGGCTTGCACTCTCGCCACAACCACGAGTGGTACATCCAGGCCACCTGCGCAACTCGTGGTGATGGTTTGCTCGAAGGCTTCGAGTGGCTGTCGAACAAGTTCAAGAACCGCTAAATTTGAGCCATGCCGCCCTCCCTTCAGCAGTAGCAATCTAAATTTGGCGGTAAAAAGCTCAAGCGGGTCGGTTCTTTACGGCGCCTGGCTACCCCGGTGGCCGCCTTGGCATTAGTTGTAGACGGGTAGATATCAAGTTGAGTCGAATCGTGGACATATCGGATTTAGCAACGGTATAATTAGACACTGTTCTTAGGTATCCGAGGGACTCCATTGGCTTGCAATGGCCAAGCCAGTATTCGGTAAAGTAATTCACGCCACAGCTGGAGTTAGAGAGCTGCTAGTTAAGATCGGGTAAGGCTATATATGGCCGTGGCCGTGACGAGTCAAGGCTAGTCAGGCTAAGTGTATTTATTATTTATGGGCATTATAAGCTCGGAGACAAAAATATGGTTAATAGATAGGCAAATCTGTTATTTATACTGATTTCGAAGCAATGCGGCTGTGGGATAAAAAAAAAGTGGATCCGCTCAGTATTATCACGTGTCAGATCGACCTCGTGATCGTACAATGCCGAGCATCCTAGCGCTGGATAGAGACAGGTAAACTGCATCCTATTGAATCTAATTAAATATGGAATATGACTTTAACCAAAATATATTGTCATTTGTATATATTGAGTCGACTCTCGTACAATTGCTGCGCACGGTGAGTCGAGCGCGTGTAGAATAAGAGCTGACAGGGTATATGAGACAGTTTTCAGGACTATATGGTCTTTGTTGACATTTATTGTAAATATGTAAACTTTGGCTTTTAGATTTAGTCTTGTTTATGTTGCGTGTGTGTGGATTCAGCCGGTGCTTTGGTCGGTATTAGGAATAATATAGGTTCTGACTGTTCAATTGTAGTTTAAATTGTCCTTGAGTATCAATAAACAGACAATACGGGTCCTTCGGTTCCTTCAGTTGTGTGGCTGTTAGCTGATAACAAGCCATGCCACGAGTCAATTGCTCGTTTTCAACGCTCTCTCCCACCTTTGCGCTTCTAGCCGTGTTTCTCACAGGGCAGTTCACCAAATGAATTTGCAGTAACTTTCCAATATAAATTCAAATGTTAGTAGTTCAGTTAACTCTCAATTCTTGCTCACCTTGACATTATGTTCGTGACTCGAGGTATATATGTACATGTATATATCAAGTGTGTAGCATTCAGTGCCCATCCTATACTCTATACCCAGCTTAACAAATTTCATATTCAACACTGAGGTTATTCATGGGAATTAAGCACCAATCTAATGCTGCATACTGAGTTTATGTGCGGTTGCGGCAGGTGATAATATGTATATATAGATATGCTCAGGTATTGAAATAGACATGGGGGATATCTTCACACCTAGAATTCAGTGAATATATCAAGAGCCACAGATCAATCCTTTACTTTTTACAATTAATGACTTGCTGAACCGATTATCTCATTGTTAATGAGTTCGTGTGTTCGTGTGTTCATACTAAAATTGGACCAGCCACATAGGAACCCATCGATATCATCAGGATAATGGCTCTAATTCTACTTCAGCCCATTTCGGCATTGATATAAGGTTCAGTAGTTCACATCTATTGTTTAGACATGAAGTAGGCCAAGGCTATTGGCCATGTCGAGCAATGGACTACCTACCTAGCCCACATATGGCGGGGGGTCGAATCGGGTGATTACGCATATCGTCGAAGGTAGCAGCGCATCAGTTGCAAGGACTACTCTCGTCGGTTACAAGATGCCATCGTTGTCACAGGATGAAATTGCCAAGTATTGGGAAATATTCTCGGCTCAGGAGCCCATGAATGGCCTCGTGAATGGTGACAAGATGCGGCAGATTCTGCGGAACTCGCAACTCGATGATTCGAAGCTGGCGCGGATCTGGGATCTAGCCGACATTGATGGCGATGGTAGCATGGACTTTGAGGAGTTCTGCATTGCTATGCGTCTGGTATTCGATCAACTCAAATCTCCTGAGGCCACTGTGCCTGCGGAACTACCAGGATGGCTGATCCCGGCTGATAAGCAGCACCTTGTGACGGCCAAGCAAGCCTTAAGTGGCGGTTCGTCGGTCCCTACACCTTCATCTATTGGGAATGATGATGATGAAGATTTGACTTTGAGCCCCGACTTCAACTGGTATATCAGTCCACAGGACCGTCGAACTTATGAGAGCGTATACAGTGTCAATGCTGATAACCGGGGTAGAGTGGCCTTTGGTGACTTCACCGAGCTATATCAAACTCTTGATAATGTCCCTGATACTGATGTATCACTAGCATGGAACTCAGTGAACCCCCGCAGTGATGAGAAAATAGACAAGGAGCAGGCCATTGTGTTTCTGCACATGCTCAACCAACGGTCCAAGGGCGTGCGTATGCCAAGATCGGTGCCTCCATCTCTGCGGGCTACATTTGGCAAAGAAGTTCCTAGTTATGATGTGGGGAGTAGTCAGTCTGAGATTCGGAGGCCTTCTACAGGTTCAGGATCATCGGCTAGCAGCAGAAAGGACTCCTTTGCCGAGGGATATCTCAGTCGACTTGGACTGGGTGGGCGATCCCAAGGGTATAATTCTAGTGGAACGGACTTTAGTGCCACGAAGGATACGGACTGGGAGGAGGTGCGACTCAAGCGTGAACTGGCCGATTTGAACGAGCGATTGGAGCGTATTGAAGAAGCGAAAAAACGACAAAGACAGGCGGGAACATCGAATTCAGGAGTTGTCCGCCGTGAGCTGCAGTTACTTCTCGAGTATAAGCAGAAACAGGCCCAGGATGGGACCAAAAATGGTCCTGGTGGGGACACTGACCTGGGATCGGCCCGTGAGGAAGTACAAATGATATCAGAGCAGGTAGATGCATTGCGGGATCACCTCAAGACCCGCAATAGTGTCCTCGATAATCTGAAAAGTGAATTGGCTACACTATGACCGCAGCCAACTCTTGAACATAATCCTGATCTTGATATAAGAGGATATCATTGATTCTGAGAATACTCCATATTTTTGATCACAAAATCAATAAAGTGAATTGGGATTGATATACGTTCAAATATGCTTGCTCAGCCTGTATAATGTTCAGGGATGAGCTGGTTATATGTGTGATGTATGAAGAATTCAACTTACTGCTAAGCTCACTTACGCTGTTGTTTAGACTTTTTTTTCTGTGGTTAAAAGATTATTGTCGCTCATACTTATTAGCATTAAAGCGTTTGTTCTAAAGTCCAAGACATCTTCGTGCATGGAATGACATCCTGTATAAATGAGCTCACAGCAATATCCCCATAGTGACATAAAGGTCTCAGTTTAAGAATGTGGTTATACCTCAGGTTACAACATTTATTTCTTCTGCTCCTCAGTCTCCTCCGGTTCGGGATCCGGAAGCTTGAACGTATCCGGACGGTCATCACGGCCAGGACCCACGGGCTCCCAAGCCGTAGAACCACCAGCAAAGTTACGGAATGCCTGGGTAAGTTCTACAGGCTCATATACAATGCGGCGCTTCTCGTTATCGTAGCGAACTTCGGTATACCCGTGGATAGGGAAGTCCTTACGCAGAGGGTGGCCCTCGAAGCCGTAGTCGGTAAGAATGCGCCGAAGATCAGGGTGGCCCTCAAAGAAGACACCATACAAATCATACACTTCACGCTCGTACCAGTTGCAAGCTTCAAACAGCCGAGAAACGCTAGGAACGATGCCAGTTTCGGAGGCATAGGTCTTGACGCGGATGCGGGAGTTGTAGCGCACGCTCAATAGGTTATAGACAACTTCGAAGCGGTTTTCCCGGCTTGGATAGTCAACACAAGTGACATCGACGCAGCTCTTGAACTGGCTAGCCGTGTGATCACGCAGGAAGCGCATCGTAGGCAGCAAAGCCGATGGAGCCACACAAAGCGTGAGCTCGTCTTTCCAAACAGAAAACTGCTGGATCAGCTTGGGCAGAACGGAAGTAATGTAGCGCCCGTACTGGTGCAGGTCCTCGACTGTCTGCTTGTAATTATCGGCCGGGTTATGAGGCTCGACCCGGTGGATCTGGATAGGTTCACGAGGAAGTTCGTGAAGGTTGGGCAAGCCCTCAGGCTCCACCAGTTCGGGTTTCTGCATGCGCACGGCCGCAGCACTCAGCAAACGCCGCTGAGCATGTCGAACTGCCGGCACTGCCCGTTTTGTCGAGGCTCGCAGAAGCATCTCCAGGCGATGTGATTGGTGCTGACGAACCTCCCTATAACGACTGGTCAGTGAATTAGGGGCCCTACGAGTCGGGATTCAGGTACGCCTAAGAGTGCTAACTATCAAATATAAGGATTCTAGCATGAATCAAAGAGTTATTTATCGTCATTTCAGTCATTACCCGCAGTTATAACCGGCTATTAATATCCTGCGCACATAGCCTAATATGCACAATAGTCAACGCACATTGCACATCATATAATACGCTTATTGTATATTATGCATTTATCTGCCAGTCAAAGATGCTTACATCATTGTTCTATCCCCCTGTAAAGCAATTCCTTAGTAGATTGGCTTCTCGACGCGCGATGGTGGCGTTAGATTCGTTCTCAGATGATGAGGAGGACCTATGCCCTTTGTGTATCGAGGAAATGGACTTAAGTGACCGCAACTTTAAACCATGTCCATGCGGGTATCAGATATGTCAGTTCTGCTACAATAATATCCGACAGAACCCCGAACTTAGTGGACGGTGTCCAGCATGTCGGCGCTTGTACGATGATGAAAGTGTTGAATATCGGCATATCAGTGCCGAAGAGATCAAACGTGAGCAATCCCGCCAACAGAGACGCGAGAAGGAGCGGAAACAGCGCGAACGTGAAAAGAAGGAAACTGAGCACCAGCAGACCTCCAGCAAGAAGCATCTGGCTGGTATGCGTGTTGTTCAGAAGAATTTGGTGTACGTGATCGGGTTGAACCCGGCGATTCCCCCCGATGAACTTCAGGCCACGCTGCGTGGCGACCAGTTCTTTGGCCAGTATGGGAAGATCAAGAAGATTGTGGTCAACCGTCGCACAAATGCCCAGGGAAATCCTGGTGTGGGTGTTTATGTGACTTTCGAGCGCAAGGAAGATGCTGCAAAGTGCATTTCTGCCGTTGATGGGTCGATTAATGATGGAAGACACCTTCGGGCAGCATTTGGCACAACCAAGTACTGTTCGGCATACTTGCGCGGCCACAACTGTCCTAATCCGAACTGTATGTTCCTTCATGAACCCGGGGAAGAGGCTGATAGCTTCAGTCGTAAGGAGTTGATACGGGATCGGGATCGGGAGCGCTCTGCCACACCGCATCACCACCCCACACCGCAGTCACAGTCCACGCAAACCACCCAGCAGGCTGCCTCGCAACCCTCCCAGGGCTCCCAGATCTCACAACCGCCACTAGCGTGGGGAAAGCCGGTCGTTGGAGCTGCTGCAGGAACCCCTGTTTCTGCGAGTCCTCGCAAGGCTTCCCAGGAAGACGAAGGCTGTGCGGCTACGTTGAACGTATGGGCTCAAGGATTAGCTGCACTTGGTGCTGTGGCAAGTCTTAGCAATCTGAGCGAGATGCCACCGCAGCCACCGAGTGCAGTTCTTCCGGCATTTGGTCTTCCAGTGCCTGAGGAAGCGAGACTTCAGGCTTGGCAGACTGCCCTAAATGAATTGGATCCTCTATCTAGAGCGACACCACCCCCGGGTCTTGATAAGGCGGCCAAGAGCCAAGAGCTACTTGCCCACCTGATGAAAGGTGCTTCGGGGCCGGTGCGCCACGACAAAGGTGTGTACTAGGTATAAATCTTGGCAGCATCAAACAGTACTAACCATATAGCCCGCACAGCATCACCTATTGTTGTAAGCGATCACGAAAATGCGTCTCAAAGTCATGAGCCAGTGGGGAGTGAAAAGGCTACGAGAAATACTTTGGCAACTCTGGAATCCGCTCCTTCCCAACACCCTCCAGCTCCACAACCGAGCCAATCTCCTAAACAAATCCCTGATTCTGTCGCTGCTAAGTTGTGCAAATTGATGGACAAACACCGTGATCCGCACGATCCAGTTTCAGTGGTCCAGGCGATCCTTCGGCCAGCGTTCCATCCTGTTGAGCTCCCACCAGATCAGGGCGCTTCATCGGCAGATCCAGAAATACCTGCTGAGATCCCTCCTTCTCCGTATACGTGGGATTCACAAGGGCTAGAGAACGTGGCAACTGATGGTCTTCCGCGTCCACGTTTGGTTGCTGATGCTTTACCATCAGTCTGGCTGCGTTTATCAGAAAGAGCTCGGGCACTTGAGCGGGCCGAGGACCAGAGTCATATGGTTGGAGCAGCTCAGGCAGCGGCAAGACGCGTTATGACATGATTTGCGTATAAATCTTTGGGATTGTGGACGGTCAATGATGATACAAATACAATCTTAGGTGCATATCTTTATGTGTATATCTTTAGATATATATCCTTAATTTATGTTAAACCCCCTCTATGAATGGTCGATAGTCGTATGGATACACCTTTGAAGATATGGATGGATGGTCTGCTATAATAGATACTGTATTTGTATTGGATATATTTGACCTGGGGTTCTGGAGAGTCCACTCCAACACATGTTCCATGGACGTATCTTGATTGATGCTGGTGCCATATATAAACTGGTCAATAGCTAGACTAAGTCATTACTATGCTGGTAGAAGATGCAAATTCTAATTGAGTTAGTGAATTCAAAAATGTCTTTGAGGCCTGGAATTTGTTAAAGCCGGAGCCCGGCGACCTCTGGAGCCCGGGGTTCCAGTAGGAGCCTTCGAGACACCCCCGGCACTTTGAGGACGGCGCCGCTTCTGTGCAAACGACTTCCAGTTCGCCGCATTCTTATCCACAAGATCATCGGTTTGCTCAACTTTCTTTTGCTTGTTGTTCCTTCTGGGACTCGGTGGCTTGTTCGTTGGCTGAGGTGGAGCCACTATACTCACAACATCGGGATCTCGCACCGTTTTGGTGACTGAATTCACACTCACAGTATAAGATCGGTTTTCTGTGGGTCCAGATATACCCACAACTTTGACGGGGTTCGTTTCAGAACCCGCAAGTTGGACCCAATCGCCTACTTTTGCCCGTGGTGATGGAGCCTTCGGAGCAGGTTTCAAGGCAGAAATGGTGGACACAAGCTGAGATTCAAGCTCCCGGAGCTCATCACGGTCTTCTACATTGGCAGCATCAATGTCTCTGCGCAAAGCAGCTAGCTCCGACTCCAGCTCATCCAAACTCGGCTCCACACTTGGCTCCATAGTCGGCTCCAATGTGCCTCAAGTCATGGTGCGCGTAACCTATAAACAATATAATGCGTAAGTCCAGAGGTAGCGGATTTGTGCGTAAGTTAGGGCGCGCCGTTACCCGGGAGCGAAGCGTATGTACCAGAAAGCTAAAGCCAAGTGCAATTTATTTTTTAATGCCCTAGATCAAAAAGCCAGTGGATTAGCGGTCAGCAGTGCGTGGCTTGGCTCGGATGATGTTGTCTACACGCAAAAGCAACTCCGCGGCCTCGGTGGCAGATGTAACCGCCGCATTCTTAAGCTTGAAACTCTCGACGATCCCCAGCTCGCGCATATCAGCGACCTTTCCGAGATTCAGATCGAGGCCCATGGTTGGCTTGCCATCATGTACAGCGGCACGGAGTTGCGATACAAGTTCGTTACTGTCAAGACCGGCATTATCAGCAAGAATCGTAGGCAACTGACGCAATGCACGGCTATAAGCCTCCACAGCCAACGCGGTCTTCCCACTCTCGGACTGTGCAGCCTGATCCACGGCCTGAGACATCACCATCTCGGCGCAGCCGCCACCCAGCGTGGTCAGGGGATTTGCCACGGTCTGGCTGAGCACACTGAGCGCATCATGAAGAGAACGCCGGGCCTCATCCAGCACAGCCTCGGTGGATCCACGCAGCACAACAGTGCAAGCCTCACCAGCCTTCACACCACCGAATCGGAGAAGAGTGTCCTCACCAATCATGATTTCCTCGACAGAATCACAGTATCCGATGGCCACACGTTCAGGGCTGTCGAATGTCGACACAACTTCGGCACCAGTGACCAAAGAAAGGCGTTCTACACCTGCAAAGTCGGCGTGCTCGATGCTGTTGACATGCGAGTCCGTAAGCAGCTGCTCCGGATAGTTGTAGATGAGTTGGCGATTAACGAACAAGTCGATATTGTGAGCCAGGATCTTATCGACCTTGCGCTTCATTTTATCCTTCTCGGCGCGCTCGAGCTCGGCGAGTTTAGCAGTAGAGTCGACACGGAACTTGGCACCAAACACCTTCACTTTATCGGTATCCATGGGAGTATTAGCAACCAGAATCTTCACACCACCGCTCAGACGTTTTGGTTGACGAACACCAAACCGTTTGTCCAGAATAAATCCCTCGTCAAGATAAGAATCACTGAGTTGACCACCGAGCTTAGAGATCACCTGGATATGCTCGAGGTCTGTAGAGCCTTTGAGACGCAAAATAGCATTGACAGCTAACTGTGCAAAGTGCTCCTTATCCTGACTGAGGATCTTGGAGCTCAGAGTCGTGCGGGCAATTGACAAGAGGTCTTCGCGGAACGCAGCGGTATCGGAGCTCCGGTCGATCGCCTGGGCACGCAACGCATCACGAGCTACGCGTGCTGCAATACGAAAGCCACTAATAATAGTTTGAGGGTGGATCTTGCGTTCCACAAGTTTCTCGGCCTCCCGAAGCAGCTCAGCTGCCAGCACAGTGACCGTAGTTGTACCATCTCCAACTTCCTCGTCCTGGACTTTAGAAATATTGACAAGCACCTTAGCCGCAGGGTTGTTAAATGGGATGGCTTGCAGGATTGTAGCACCGTCGTTAGTTACCAACGAGTCGGGTCTCGACGCGCTCTGCAATAGCTTGTCCATGCCCTTGGGACCAAGCGTGGTTTTGACGAGGTCCCCAACTGCAATAGCCCCTACGAATGCGCTCAAACGAGCATTTTCGCCGCGCTCCTCTGTGACCTGGTCGCCCAAAATCGGTACAGACATCTTGGGGGCGATAGGGAGGGTTGTTCGAATCTTCACTACGAGTGACGTAAAGAGGTTATGCGTTACGTCGGATGGGCGTAGATGGTCTATTACGTCATGGGTTGGCTGGTATTATGCATTAATTCAATTATGCAATTATGATGTGTGCATTACTTGTTGTATGCGTTAGGTGTTTAGTGTTATGCGTATGCGTTCGGTGTTGGGTAGCAAGATTAAGCCTCTGTGCAGATGCGCTAAGTGAGCCATCAATCCATATATATACCCCTTGGAATAAATTGTTGATCCTACGTAGCCTATATGAAACTTATTAGACTGGATTCACTGCCCCTCTCTTTTTGACTGGGACAACCTTCCTGATTGGGACTACTGCATCGCAATCGTTCCACCATTCATAAATAAGACCATGCCCTTTAGCACCAAACTCAGTTCAAGTCGGAGGTTTTTTTCTCTTGTAATTCGAATGTGATTTGGTCTAAAATTCTAGTTATCCAAGTATTTGGCTTCTCCCGGGTCTACTGGCCAAGGACCATCCTCGGTACGAGCTTTGTCAGTGCAAGTGAAATTTTAGCACGACCAACAGCCGTTGATTTAGCCCTCATCATTAGAATGCCATCGACCACGAGCGTGCTGAGCAGCGTCCTGGCGCTAGGCACGCTGAGTTATGTCGTGTGGTTCGACTACCAGCGTCGCCACTCGTCAGAGTTCCGTCGTGAGCTCCGACGCAAGTCGAAGCAGTTCGAGACCGAGCGCACGCAGGCAGTTAAGGCCAGCGAGCAGCGCCAACGCACTGTAATTCTGGCGTTTATCGAAAAGAGCCTCAAGGAAGATCCTCTTCCTACAGGTTTGCAGGCTCGTGAACAGTTCTTTATCGCCGAGATCGCCCGCGCAGACCAGTTGCTGAGCCAGGCGGGTGGCCAGCTCCAGGCTGCACTGGCGTTCTACCGTGCTTTGATTGCCTACCCTCAGCCCATGGACCTTCTTGGCATGTACGAGAAGTCCATTCCTGCCCCGGTTTTGGCCCATGTGCGCACGATGATTGCCGTGCGCCCGCCCCCAGCCATTGCGAACTTCATCAAGTCGGAATCGGCTGCCAACACCGTTGAGTAACCGCAAACGAGAGTCATTTCTCACAGTACATATAGTCATAACTGCGACATTAGACCCCCACTGCTAAAATGCCGTGTCATAGCCAGCGGCAAGAGCTCCGCGCGCTCCACCGCTGATATTTGTAGACTCGGTAGCCCGCCAGTTACGCACATCTTCAATCACCCCCGTGTTGTTACGCACAGTATCGTAATCAGGTGTGGCGGTCATGAATGAAGACGATATCCGGCAACGGCGGCTTGCGCGGCTCGGAAGTACGATTCGTACGTCCCAAGAGTCTCCCAAGCCGTCTTCCCAGAAGCTGGATGAGTCTCCGAAGCCCAGCAATGACTCGGAGCCAAAAGCGGGCCAATCGGCTCCGCCCGCAGCTCCGGAGCCTGCAAATCATGGCTCCATGGAGCCGGCTCCGGCTACTTCTCAGGGTGTGAATCCACAGCCAGAGCGTAGTACAGTGGATAAGATCCGAAGTCCGGTTAATTCGCCCATTTCTGCAGCAGCTACAAGTGGAAATGCCTCCAAGGCGCCTATCGTGCCCAAGGACCTTGTTGCAGACATTTTGGGGGTCTCACTGCGCCCAGATACTCCTAAACGGGTGTATCTTGCTGATCTGGCCTCTTCACGCCAGGAAGAGTCTCGGGATGATCCTCTAAGCGTCGAAGACGACCTCGATGCCGCGTTATGGGAGATGATGACCTCCGCGGCTCCTCATCGGCCACATGCCAATGTTCACAACTGGTTCCTGGCTTGTTATAGGCGTACTGAGCCTCTGATGCGCCAGTCTCGACTGGCTACTCGCAATGGTGGCTCCGATAATGGAGTCGGAGCTCAGCTCCAGATGGTGCGTGATGCGTTGGCGAGGTCTGCCGTTATGAGTGCCACTGCAGACCCCGAAGATGAAGTTTTCAGCAACCTTGGACAGGTTCTGCTGGCTCAATCTTCATCAATGGCCTGGGATTTCGTGAGTGACATTGTGGACGCTGCCGCAGAACAAGAGCTCTTGGACTCGCTTTTAGAGGCCTTGTTCACGGAAATCCGCCCGCGTGGTTTTGTTGCAGGGTATCGCACCGAATATGCTGTTACTGATGAGCTCCTGACCATTGATAAAGTCGCCAAACGGGTCATGGACCTTGACATGTTCACAATCAAACCCGAGTGGGGGCCTGCTGAACTGGCTACAAAGTCATTCTTGGGGCCTTACTTTGGAGTGAGTCCTCTTGATGGAAAGGCACCTTCGGATCTATTCGCTAATTATGTTGGCCAGGGTCCCCTGACCCGAGAGACTATGACAGCGGCTACAAACACGCATTTAGAAGTGAACCTGGTACAGGATTCCTTGTTCAGGTTCGTTAACAAGCTCGTGCGTGCTGGTGCAGGCCCACGACGCCGTGTTCTTGACTTTTTTGTGGCAGTGCTGAATGCTAACCACCGCCAGGTAGCGATGCAAGTGGACCGACGTAGTGTGAATGCCAATGGGTTTATGTGCAATCTTACCTATGTGGCCGTTGCACTCACTGATCCATTTACCGACTTTTCTGGCGCCCAGTTGAACAAGATTAACCGCGACTACTTCCGACACACGGTGAGTTATAACATTGCCGATGAGACAAAGGTCCTTGCCGATCAGAATGCCCCATATAACAATGAGAACCGGATCTCTACTGCCCCTAATTTTGTCACTGAGACATTCTTTATAGCGCTTGGGTTTCTGCAGTTCGGTCTCCAGGGTACTGTCCAGGCACAAAGCACGCAGCGCCGCATGATCAGCCATATGCGCGACCAGTTTTCCGTGATGCGCGATAACATGCCTGGTGGGGGGGGCAATGGAGCTGGTCCGTTGGGTATGATGCTCTCACGTGCAGAAGCGATGCTGCACGATGGCAATACGCGATTCGCCAGCTTTGGTTGTATATTGTTAAACCCACGATTTATGGCTGCCATGTTGCATTTCGCAACATTTGCGCTGGTTTTTGATGTCCAAGCTAGCAAAGAACCCAATAACGACTACTACAAGTGCTATCCTGAGTTTGCGGTCGAGGCCCCACTCAATGCCGTGATGACGGTGTTCAGGGAAGTCCCTGAAGAAGCCCGTCGCTCAGCTGATGGTATGAAACTTGTGGAAATAGTGATCCACTTTATGCGAAATGCCGGTGCTCTCCGAAATCCTTATTTGCGATCGCGAATGGTGGAGATTCTCTGGATCGGAGGCATCGACCAGCCCTTGACAAATGGCTCGACGATTCCAGGACTCCTGGAGCCAGTATTTGCAGCGAGCGAACTCTGTCACCGTGAGCTGCTACCAGCGCTCATGCAGATCTGGATTGATATTGAGCATACCGGTCGCAGCTCGGAGTTCTACGATAAATTTAACGTTCGAGAGATGGTTGCCCATGTGCTTAAGGTGCTATGGCGCTATGAAATATACCGCAGACGCCTCGAAGCTGAGAGTACGCGTGATCCGGACTTCTTTGTGCGATTTGTGGCCTTGCTGCTCAACGATAGCACCTACCTGCTTGATGAGGCACTGTCGAAACTTCAAGAGATCCATGATATGCAAGAGCGGCTCGCTGCCTCTTCTGGGGGTGCAACATCTGCGTCTACAGGTTTAGCGGGTAATTCAGACCCTTCAGGAGCTGCTGGTGTTGGGGCTCCGGGGCCCTCGGAGCCTTCGACTGGTGGACCTGGTAATGAAGAAGAGGGAGAGGAGACTGAGAATGGGCCCCAGACACTGGAAAGCGCGGAGCGGCAGGCCCGCACGATGCTAGCCTTGGGCAAGACCACGGTGGATCTTCTCTACACTTTCACCAAGAGCGCGCCTGCCATATTTGTGACCCCTGAAATCGTCAACCGGTTTGCTGTGATGCTTAATTATAACCTTGCAGCACTGGTAGGACCTCGTTGCAATCAACTCAAGGTGCGAGACCCTGTCAAAGTTGGATTCAACCCGCGCCACTTGCTGTGCGACCTCGTTCGCGTGTTTCTGAATCTCGGTGGACAAGACGAGTTTGTTCATGCACTTGCGCGAGATGAGCGGTCA
This sequence comes from Wickerhamiella bombiphila, assembly GCA_030561035.1. NCBI lineage: Eukaryota > Fungi > Ascomycota > Dipodascomycetes > Dipodascales > Trichomonascaceae > Wickerhamiella > Wickerhamiella bombiphila. Next base: position 41,739 of record JAKTWK010000024.1, read on the forward strand.
TATTCACCTAAAAACTATGATCGAGCCGCCGATATCCTTAACAAGTTTGCGCTGGTAGCCCCTCAGGAGCTTAGTTCGTGGCGTGCATTGACACAACGCGTTGAAACCGCTCACCAAGAGGATGAGGATGAAGAAGAGGAACTCGGCGAAATCCCTGATGAGTTCCTTGATCCGCTACTATATGAGTTGATGGAGCAGCCGGTGATCCTGCCTGGATCTCATAAAACTATCGATCTCAGCACCATCAAATCGCACCTTCTTAGTGACCCCACGGACCCTTTCAACCGAATGCCGTTGTCACTGGACCAGGTGGTGCCCAACACCGAGCTTAAGCAGCAAATTGAGGCCTTCAAGGCCGAACGACGCCAATTGCGACAGCAGCAGTTGGCTGCACCGGGGGCTGCCCCGGCCTCTGATACAATGGAGACCGACTGATTGATTGGGAAGTATATGGGTATATTTAGAAAAGAGTCATACTATTCCTTATATTTCAGGTTGATTTCTTACGGTATACGTTTATGGAAACGCTAAGCTGAGTAGCAAATTCGCATCTCTCAAGGTAGTTCAGAGGTTAATTGCTCGGTGTTAGGTATGTTGTCATAATTAACTTCTTACACTGCGAGTAAATGAATTGCCAACGTGTCCGTCTTTGTCGCACTAGGTGGGATGGAGAGAGGTCATATGGTTGCGAGTGGCTATTTATTGTGCACATAGGACTGTATTATAATATGGAATCCTTGTATTTTATTTCTCTTTTTACTAGACAACCAATCTACGGTGCCTGCTTGGTGTGACGAATACAGTGATGCGAATTAAGGCGTCTAACCTTACCAAAATAATACGTGGATTATGACAGGCAATCCACTTTACTTCGTATTTGTGGCCACTAAATCAAGGGCTGTCTGCTTTTTTTTAAGGTGGTACATATATACTGTAGGTATAAAACAAACGCTACTCAAGATCGAGGTTCAACGTAGCCTTTGGAAGAATCTCACGCAGGGTCAACTTACCCACTGTACCGGGTCCAAGTGAAACAACACCGTCAAGGTCACTCACCGCATGCCTCACACTCTGGCGCCACAACACAGGCTTGACCAACGCATCAACGCACGATTTCTTGATTTCATCAAGGGAAGAGTATTCCCGAGCAGTGACGTTCGATATCACGCCCAAATTAGCTGGAAATACCCATGGTTCTTTTTCAACAAGCTCACGTAGCCGCTGCTGAGCTGGGGCCATGAAGCGAGAGTGAAATGCTCCGGCAACGGGTAGCAGCGTCGCGATCACGGGCTTGAGTTCTGCTTTGATAGCCTGGAGCGACGAAACCCGCCCACTGAGAACAATTTGCGCCTCAGAATTAAATGCAGCGACATCCACATCATGCTTTTTAGCAACATTCACCACTTTTTGCTCGAACGTTGCTGAATCCATCCCCTTGCGAGGTAAGTGCGAAGCCAGCATTCCCGTGGGTTCACCGGCCTGTGCGGCGGCATCTTTCATCGCCAATCCACGCTCATGGACAAGTTTGAGTGCTGACTCGAAGGGAATAAGCCCCGCAGCCACATATGCTGAGTATTCACCAAGAGAATGACCAAGAGCTAACTGAGGCCTCACTTTGCTACCGGCCAGCAAAGAGTGCTGGTATGCATATGAAGCAGCGAGAATAAGCGGCTGGGCTATCTCAGTAGGTGTCACGTCGATATTCCCAGCGCTTGCGGGCTCGGTCTCAACTAAGGCCCGACTGAGTCGTAACTGGGGCAAGGCCGCATCAACCCTTTGCAGAATCATCTCAACAGTAGGACGATATTCATCATGAAGCATGAACTTTGCCAATAATCCAAGGCGCTGGTAGCCTTGGCCTGGGAACAGCAGTCCGATCTTCATAGTTCAGTGTGGACCCGGCAACGATGTCTCATCATGGGTAATGCTATGTGTGAAGATGAGAGGGGGATAGAGACACCGGAGTTCAATTGGAGATATCGAATATTTAATGGTTATATGGGACTACTGTTAACATAGTTCCAACTACATTTGCACTAAAGCCATCGAGAAAAGACCTAAATGTGGTGTAGTTACGCATATTACGCGCAATTACAAAGGATATAAGTGAATTCGCACTGCTATCCGAAGTATATTCCAACTAAATTATAGATAAATCCCAAATAAATCCTTCAAGTGCATTCCATTGTTAAAATCCATCTGGACCTGATCATGGCGCGGATTTTAGGAAATTACTAGACCTTGGATCGCATGGGTTTACCAGCTCTCGAATTATGAAAATACCCCTTGGACTGAATCGTAATACTAAATTAGATAAAACGCTACGGACCCATAGTAGTAGTAGGAGTAGCAGCGGGAAACAGCCCTCCTAAACAGGTCCTCCATATCATATAACTCGAATCGTGTACTGCTAACTTAAACATGCCAGGTATCCTACTCCACCTCTTCTTCTTCTTCCTCGTCGACCGTTTCGCTGACAACGACAAACACCTGGCTGTCGCGCACCACAAGCCGGTCCTCCTCTGGGGTCTGACCCAAGCCTCCAAGCTTGACACTGACGTCCTTGCGCCATGCCTTCCATTCAGCGACCATAGCATCGCGACGCTGCTGCTCCTCGATGTTCTCGGCGCTAGCCAAAGTCTCATCTTCGAGATCGAACTCGGCAGCATACTTCTTAACTGTGCGGTTGATCTCCTTGATGGTCTCCTTGGGAAGAAGGGAAGGTGGCCTGGGGCGCCAGAAGAATGCCTTGAAGGAGTCAATCCCCTGCTCACGCAATAACTGACCGGTGCAGTCCCAAAGCTTGAAGCCCTGGACTCCTGCTGCCGCCACAGGAGCACCTGCAGCACGCTGAAGCGTCGACATCGACACAACATAGCGGCCACTGGGGTCCCAAGTCACGTCCGTGACTCCAAAGTGCTCCACACTCATCAGGAAGCACAGGTTGATGGGAAGCTCAGCAGCAGCTGGCGTAGCTCCATTCTGAGTGGCCTGGACATTGGACTCGTGATCGCAATCCCAGAACTCGAGCAGTGGCTTAGATGCCTTCAACTGACCAGTAACCAAGAACCGTCCACGTGGAGACCAGTGCAAGGTATTGGTTCCGCGGTCCGCCAATCGGTTTGCCTCGCGCCATGTGCCTTGCAAGCCCTTCGTGCGCTCCAAAGCATAAACTGATACAATATTCTTGGCAATATTCTGGAGCTGAGGTGGTGCTGAAGGCGGCAAAGGCGGCTGGGGAGCTGCAGCAGCCTCAAAGTACGAAACAATGGCAAACCGGTCGCTGTGAGGCTCCCAGGCAAAGTCCAACACAATTTGGGTCAGATCAATGACTTCCACAGGCAACGACTTCTCATTCATGCGATAGATTTCAAGACTGGAGAAGATATGTTTCTTATTCTTGGTGAGACGGTCCAGCTTGACACACAAGAACTTGCCCTCGTTCTGCCAGTGGAATCGGCAGCGTACCACATTAAACAGAGACCGGTTACGAACAACCACCTTAGTAGCAGCATCCATAATGCACACTCTGGCAGTCTGGTTGGGCATCTCTGGGGTCCAGAATGCCAGCAACTGCTTTCCACCAGGCGGAGTCGCAGGTGCGAACGCAAAGTCGACGATTCCGGCAATTTTGGCGGGCTTTTTGTCGTGAACCAGCGCCATAGTCTGGGTGTCATAGATCGCCAGAGTATCGGGAGAAGGAATCCGCGCAAAGAATCGCGAGTCCGCGCTCCACTTGAACGCAGGCCACTGCGGTGCAGGCCGAGGCGCTCCAGCAGGCAAGCCAGGCGGCGGGGGAGGTAGAGGGAATGTGCGAAGGGGAGCTTGAGTCGAAACACTCCATACAACAATGTTGTTACCCTCATCAATGTCCTTGAATGGCCAGGACTTGCGTGCTTGGGGATCCTCGGGAAGCGCAGGGATCGGTTGTGGTGAGCCCGTCACCAAGAACTCTTCGTTGGGACTGAAATCGACAAGACGAGCTTCCTTGTGGGGGAACCGTGCAACAACATCAAAGTTGGGTCCACCATGGAGCTGCACGCCCTGGCGGTGTACACTGAGCAAATAAGTGCCTTTGGGACTCCACTTGACATAGGCCTCGGTGAGGTGCTCTTTCTGGAACGCAGGCTGGGGCGCAGAGTCCTTACGGAACCATGCTACCTCCACAAGGTCGCCAATATGTAGCACAGCCTGGTCACGGTTCAGCGAGTCTGTAAGCCAGCTCCGGAGATGAGGCAGAGGCTTAAACGCAGGAACTTGGGGCTCCACAAAGGTCTGGGGTACACCATCAGCCTCGGAGTATTTAGAAAGGCTCGTTAGACGGTCCACCAACATCGTGTGCTTAGCATCAAACTTCTTGTGATTGTAGCTGCGGACCGCTGCCTGGGCACCTGCAACATCCGCAAACTCAATAAATGCGTATCCCAGGGTCTTTCCAGACTCGTGGTCAACCGGCATGTGGAATGCCGATGCATCTGAGGCCAAGGCACCGACTTTGGCCACTACTTTCTTGACCACCTTGGTCAGGGCCTCGACCTTGGACTCGGGAATTATGGGCAAACCATCGATCACCACGAACCGGTCGAGTTTTGGCGACTCGTCGACAGCGTACTTGGCTTCCAAGTCGCTGAAGTCGATCGCAGGAGCCTCCACCGTCGTCATACCAAGTGCCAGTGAATTTTTCACTCCTCCTCGCTTGCGTAAGCAGCTAGTCCCTTGAGATCGCCAGCTGCGGTGAGGCCACTAGTGGGGATTGTAGCGGATGGAAAATGGCTATATAACTCGTAATATCATTTTAGCTCAAACTAATATCTTTAGAGTCCAATGACGTGGTTTCCCTCGAGGCTTGCAAGTCATCGGGAGGTGTTGTCCTTAGTGTCGTTAGCGATTTTCCACCCTCTATAAGCTGGTTAGTTTGCAAGTTCAACAACTAAACTTTTGCATCTAACCAACTGCGAAAACACACAAGCATATTTTAATCTAATATCGACGTGTAACAACTCGTCAAGTATCGCTGAGTTCGCCTACAATGCCGCCCAAGTATCCGCAGCCAAGATGCGCACCGAGTGGGCAGCCAATGACGACCGTTGTGATTATTGGCGCCGGTATTTCAGGTATTACCGCAGCTCGTGAGCTGAGTAGATGCTCAGGAATCCGGGTTATAGTCCTCGAAGCCCTCGATAGACTCGGAGGGCGGGTTCTCAGCGTGGCTGCTGGTCCTAATCGACAGTATGACCTCGGAGCATCATGGTTCCATGACGTGGACTCAAACACCCTTCTTGACGTGATACCACCCGAACTCCACAAAGGTCTTGGTATCAAGTTTGACGATGTGCCATTGAAACTCGTTCAGATAGCGGATGAACATACGGGTCCTGATGAACACCCAAGCCTGATCCCAGCGCTCAGGGAAATGATGGACGATGTAGATCGCACTCCCAATGTTGATATATCGCTGCAACAATTTTCGGAGCAGTATGACCGTATTCATGCAACGGGATTGGCCCCTTTGGCACGAGCAGTTGAGCACTTGACAGGAATGCCCTGGGACGAAATGTCGAGTGCAGAATGCCCCAATATCTGGACCGGAGAGTCGAAAAATGCCTATTGTACAAGTGGCATGTCCCAGGTCGTGCATTGGCTGGCCCAAGATGCGATAGCCGCGGGGGCAGACATTCGGCTCCAAAGCCCAGTGGCCACCATAGAAGCTCGAAATCCCGATCAAGAAGGGATCACTATTCTATTGGAAGATGGTTCAAAGCTGCATGGGGACTGGGTAATTTGTACTCTTCCATTGGGGGTACTAAGAGCCCAGCACAGAACCCTATTTCCCCAGCCTCTACCGTCGGAACTGCGCGAGGCAATGGCTAATGCTGCTGTAGCAAGCCTGGCAAAAGTGGTGCTGGAATTTCCATCGCAATTCTGGGATGGTGGTGAAGGCCGGTTCGAGGTTCTTGCCCGCCCGCCAGAGATGCCTTGCCCAGTGTTCTTTACCAATGTCTACAATCGAAAGCCCGACCTTCTCCCTGGCCCACCTGCATTGGTGGCCTTGTTAGCACCACCTTTATCTCTACAGATTGAAGCTAACCCCGAATCGGTGTGGCCGCTTTTGGCTCCAGCAGTCCGCGCTCTTGTGGCCGATGGACACTCTGTTGCCGAGACCAATCCCACAAGAGTGATTGTTAGCAGCTGGTCGATGAATGAACGGTTCCGGGGCAGCTACTCTTCGCTGAGTGTTGGCCAGAGTGCGGCAAACCTATTGCTGCCGTTTCGAGCTGGAGCTGGTAAGTTAAGGTTTGCAGGGGAGCATACGTCGATTGATGGAGTTGGATGTGTCCATGGTGCATATTATTCTGGGTTACGCGAGTCACATCATATACTAACTGAACTTAATGCTACTAGCACCGTAGAAACGGTGTAGAAGGCGCTAATAATGATAATTTATAGATCATAAAAGTGATATTTATTTATTTATGCATATACGAGTGGTGCGCATAACCGTTGGGGGCGACTGACCACGTGATACTGTGGAGAGAGCCTTAATCCAACTCTGGTTCATTGCAAAAACTTGACTGTGTGGGTAGTTACAAATGCTCCGATTTACAGTTTAAACATGTCTTAGGTCGGATCACGCGTGGGAACAGGCTGACTTCCAGCTAGCACTCGGCCAGGACCCGCGAGTTATTTATAGAGTCAGAATCCCACTGCACAGACTCCGCGTGGAAATTGTGGTTTCAATAAGTACAAATTGTGTATGAACAGCCAATAAACCGGGCCTAAATTACCCGCTAACTTACGGGGAATTGCTAGTGTGCGGCTTGCCGTGGCCAACGCGGCTGATATGACCGCTTACGGCAGCACCGGAGACCACCCCCCCTCCTCCCTAGCTTTCAAACGGAGCTGATCCGGACCGGTGTGAGGGGATGCAGAAGCTCGTAAAGGGCGCAACAAAGCCCAAAGAGGCAGCGCCCAAAGCCAAATACATTGAGCCGATCCTGGCGACAACGTATGATGGCGGTCGCGACTTTGAGACTGTGATGGAATCGGTGAGTCGAGTGCTGAGCCGAAGCCAGGCCTGGACTTGCAACTACAAAGCGTTGATAGTGATTCATATCATGGTTCGAGAAGGTGCCGAAGATATGACGCTACGATATATGAGCCGACACCCTCGAATGTTGGAGCTAGATGAGCATGCGCACCGAGCCGTGGGATTGGGCCGTTATGCACGATACCTAATGATTCGAGCGGTGCAATTCCGCGAGGTTCATGTTGATGATGTCCGATTCAAGGATAGAGACGGCCATTCTCGCCTGTTCAGTTTGCCCACTCATAAGAATCTCTTACGTGGCTGTGAGTCGGTCATCGTGCAAGTGGATGCGTTGGTCAAGTGCCATTATGAGGAAAGCGATGTGTCGAACGATGTAATATTGATGGCATTCCGGTTGCTTGTACACGATTGTCTGTCATTATTCCAGGTGCTTAACGAGGGAGTGATCAACCTTTTGGAGCACTTTTTCGAGCTGGCCAAACCGGATGCCGAGCAAGCACTCGACATCTACCGGGGGTTCACCAGACTTACCACCAAGGTAATCGCGTATCTGCGCACTGCAAAGGCTCTTGAATACAAGACAAAGCTCCACGTGCCCAATATCAAGCATGCGCCCACGTCGCTGGTAAGCTCGCTGGAAATGTACCTTAACGACCCAGACTTTGACGTAAACCGGCGCCAATACCTAGCGGAAAAGCAGGCCCACGAGGTGAAGCGCTCCGCGTCGTCAGCAAAGTCGGCGAAGACGCGCTCCGTGTCGACAAAATCGGCCCCAGTATCGTCTGTTGGACCTCCCCCTGGCCCTCCCCCACAAACTGCTCAGACTCCAGCCAGTGGTATACAGCCAGTTCCGCAGGTCCAGGTCCAACCACCTGCCCCAGCGTCAACGCAGAGTAACCCATTTTTCGCGCAACAGAACCATGAACTGTCGCAACAAGAGGCACTTGCTCAGGTCCAGGCTGCTCGGATCCAGCTCCAGGAGGGCCAAGCTGCACTTCAGATGCAACAGCTGCAATTCCAGCAACAACAGGAGGCTCAAGCGATCGCAAGAGCCCAGCTCCAGAGCCAGTATACTTCGCAGCAACAACCCCCGCAGCCCCAACAGCAGCAATACACTGGATACAATATGGGCTTTGACTTTGGACAAGGTGCAGGTCAACTTCAGTCGTCGGCTCAGCCTCAAACTCAGGCGCAGCCACCACCACAACAGCCACAACCGCTGCCGCCCCAACCAACATTGCAATCCCAGCCTCAACTGCAGCAACAGGCACAGAACCAGCCCCAATCTCAGTTCCAGCATCATCATCAACCCCAGCAACAGCAACAACCTCTGTATATGCAGACCACAGGCCCGGCGCCACAACCACCAACGGCCCCAGCGACCCCAGCTCCGCAGTCAACGGGCTTCCTGGGTTGGCCAGATACCGGCTTCGACTTTGGCCAAAGTGTGCCTGCCCCTACTCAGAGCTATGGATCTATCCAAACTGTGTCATCGCAGCCTACAACGCCCACCGGATTTGGGCAGGATGCCTATGCTCATAACCCGTTCAAGCGGAATGGTACCATACATGAGAATGGTCACAATCCGTTTGCACGGCAGCAGGCACCTCAGGCCACGGGAACAAACCCATTCCGGCTGTCTATGCAGTAGTGGATATGTCCTTAAGTCACTGCTATTCTCTGTTGTTGTATATTAGAATGCTCTCTAAAACTATTAGATCGTTCATTTGTTTTTTTTACGTGATCGTTTCATCTTCGTAGATTAATTGTGATGGTTTATGGTTTGTCGTAGCCAGAACTAGTCCTAGGTCTTCGTGTTAGGAAGGCATCCATCGAGGTCTGGCCAGTGAGCAAAGGCGAAGAGGGTGTGTTTTGTGGTGGTATTTCACTTGATGCTGCTGAAGCAGACGTTTGCGCAGATGCAAATGTATCAATGGGCCTTGGGGTGGACATTCGAGGCGGTGAAGATAGGTAATTGTCGCTCAAAAACGCGTCGAGAGTATGCTGCACAGGCACCAATGCACGTCGTTTGCGGTCGGGTACCGCGGTTTCTCGGGATTCGATACAGTCTAGCGAGTCCATAGGGTCGTGTATAATGCCATATACTTGCGTTAATGAGTCCACCAATGCGACAGTGGGCGAGAATGCGCGCTTCATCTTAACGCGTTAATGGAATTACGTGAGGGATGATGAGAGAGGGTGGTGATCTTAGTCCTTAAAACATAACCCGGGCAGAATAATGGATCTATCAACAATACTTCGGACATATCCTTGATATATTTGCGGTAAATACGGTAATATTGCTAGATTAAGTATACTACACTCCACGGACTAAGTTGGAGTGATCGCCCCATTGACAAGCCTCGTGTCATGACCTTTAACACCTTTATAATATATATAATGACTTACAAAGTCCTATATAGATGGTGGGAACAGCGATAAGTCTGTGCGTTAATACATGGCTATAGCATCATCACCGTATAATCGGGGTCATCCCCAACTCCAGGATTACGACTCCCTACCTTATGGGACATCAATCCTCACTTGAACCATATCGATAACCTATCAACTAGACCCAATCCTTATCACGAACTCACTATTTCCTACCGGACTCAATTTTTCGACCTTCAGGCACATTCCGACACCCGTGCGGCTATGCGCATATAGGCTACTATACAGTATAAGTTCTGCGCAAGCATAATTACCGAGATATCGGTACTGATAGATATTGGTCATATGGAGACCGATTCGGAGCTACAAACTTACTTGAACCAAATACTAACTTAACAATCTCATATCGATAGATTCCAAGGTCCTATCCAGTATGGTACCGTCTCGGAATGCACGCATCCCGCACGCGACGATCCACGTGATGTGACCATTACCTAATCTGATGAGGGGCGGAGCGCAGGATCAAGGCTTCGGAATGTGGCGTGCAGCAAGTTTGCCTCTTCACGTCCACCCCTTCCAGGAAACCTCGCAGAGGATCACAGAGACAAAGGTAAGTACCAGAGTTGTTCCGTTCAACAGCGCCAACGAGAATGTGCTAGGTCAGCCAGCGGGCGCACAGGCCAACTAAGCAACCGCCTCCACGGGTGCTGGCTTACGATGGTCGCTGACCACGGCAGCCGGGCCATCACCACACGGCTCCTGTCATCAAAATTTGACTAAGTCGTGATCAAATCAGTCACGTGCTATCACCCCCCTAACCACGCGGCAATACGATTATAAAAAGTGACTCAGCGCTCCTCCCGGGTGGTCTTAGGCAGCCTTTACGCCCATTCTCGATTTTGTGCGTACTCTCCGTTGTGCATTAAACCATACGGTTCGCCCGCCAATACAGAACTAACCTCGCCCAGACATCGTATCCTTTCGACCTAAATCAAAATGGATAACAGCGCGTACAGTCACTGGAGCACTGCTGAGGAATCAAAGCCGATTCCTACGGATCAGCAAATTGACCCCAGCTTCCAGCAGGCCGATTATACTGCTGAGGCCGTTGCAGTAGCCCAGAGTGTGCACGACCCCACCCACCAGATGATGCCTCCTGTTGATCAGCCGATGAATCAGCGTAACCGCCGCCCGCTTTCGCAATCAAAGCGGGCTCAGCAGAACAGGGCAGCTCAGAGGGCATTCCGTCAGCGAAAGGAGCTGTATATTAAGGACCTTGAAGCCAAGGTCCAGGAGCTCAAGAACGTTCGTGAGACCATGGAGGCACTACGCGCAGAAAACCAAGAGCTCCGCGATTACATTTTGGCGTTGCAGTCGCGGTGGATTAACCAGCCTGGTGGTGTTCCTACTCCACCGGCTGTGTATGCCCGCCAACGTGGTGATGAAATCGGCGAGTATGACGACAAGCCTGACGAACACAAATAAGCGTGATCGCATGGTTCGGCTGTCGCTATGGTTTTTTTTGATACCTCCTATATATATTCAATGCATTTATAACGCGTGATTAATTTAATTCGACTTTCACTTGAGTTCTCAATTCTTTAACACTTCATTTTGATAGGTTAATTCCAACAAGGATGTGGACAAAGGCTGACTATTTCAATCCTGATATAAAATGGTCAAGCATCAAGGAATATGTATGGAATGGTTCCCATTGAATGCGCCTATATACTGAATTTTATACCACTATATATAGGAATCTCGTGGAATATTCATTCAAACGCCACATCATCAAGGAAGACAGTTACCTATTTATTCAAATGCTGTATTATATTCATCTTTCATCGATAGTTGCCTACTATCAAGTAGTTAAATATACTACCGAATCGCCCGCCCAATCCGCAGTGCTGGCGATAACAGGAGTGCTAAGATTAGTTTTGTGCTGGAGTTCACGTGCTTTTGATACATACTCCCATACTTTGATCACTTCATTTTCTGTGGTTGCCAGAAGTAGTCTTCCTGTTTGTTCATCGAATCTCACAGATGTTGCATATCGGCCTTCTGTGTCGAGAGTCACAGGATCATCATCGGTTCTTAGGTCCTTAACAACCACCGAGCCAGAACAGATCCATGCCACAAGGAATCCCGTTCTACTCGCAACAATACTCGAGGCTGGAGATGGGGTCGGACACTCGAGAACAATATCCTTCTGAAACAACGACCAGAATACTACGGCTTCCAGAGTAGCATATATAAGGTACTCCATATCAGGATGGAGACAAAATGATGTGATCCCGCGCTTATCATTGCAAACTTCCTGGGAAATCGTGCCAATACGGCCATCAACTAGAGCCACATGGTCAGGATAACCGATGGCGAATACATTAGTTGGCAACCATACCACATCAAATACAGTCATACCAATATCGCACAGTGGCTTTCGTGCTCGTACTGTACGAAAAAGCTTTCGGGTTTTACCTGTAGATGTGATATATGCCACGTCCTTGGGGTCTCCCGATGTCCATATTCCCACACCTTTATGGGCCTTTCCAGCATTAATACTACCATCAGAGAGAAGTTTACCCACAAAAAAGGACTGCTTATTCTGTTGTACCAAAAGATAATCGCCACGTACGCCCACATGCTCTCCAGATTCGTGAATATCTGTACTCAGACGCGGGTCAAGGTCGACACCTGCAAGGCGAGCATTATCAGCCTTGCGAGATTTTACAGCCTCAGCATGGTACTCCTCGAGCTTCGAAATGATATCTGTAGGATGGGCCTTTGCTCGTTTGGATGGAGGAGGCGATTGCGCCCCTCGTTTCCTAGCATGATCCAGCTTGACAAGGGCATCTGGAATTGACGTCACAGGCTCTTCTGCGATTATGTCCTGGGTTTCCTCGGATATCTCGGGTGGTTGATTCCTTAAATCTTTTGATGAGGACTTTGGCGAAGTGGAATCTAGAGCTTCGTTTGTATGGGTCGCTGTATCCGGTGGAGATGGCTTCGCAGATGGATGCTCAGCGGGTCCCAATCCAGCAGCCTTCAAGGCTTCATTTCTTTCTGCGGTTAATTTTTCGACCACTCGTGTGGCCGCATCATTCCGGTAGAGTGCCGAGCTCAACTCCTCCTGGGTCCGTCGCAAATGTTGTCTTAACACATGCGATTCGAGTACGATCGCATTAAACTCGGTCTGAAGTGCTTCGAGAAGCGCAGGAATAGATGTGAGGCCGGGATCTCGCAGTGGAGGCACTGTAGCAGCCGCATCGACCTCGATGTAGTCGGAATCCAATGCCACTGGCTCTCCAGATAGAGGATCAGTCCCTTTTTCGGCGATCCATGCGGCAAGTACAGCCTTTTCATAGACTTTTCCAGACCGCCGTGAAACTACTGGGTGTATGGCCTGCTGGCCGGAGATGCTACAAAACATCTCCAGAAGAGGTAGACGCGATTACGAACGTCGCGTCCACTAGGTGCCCTCGGTATCGATCTTCGCGGTTAAGTTCTCGACCTATCCAAAGGTAAAAAAAAGGTGTTCGATAATCCATATTCAGTATATACCCGATTTATCACCATTTTAGTCTTTGCGGATCCTCCCCGGACTCGGATTTGCCGAGTGTCATAGTCGCGTCGATGTTGCGTCTATGTAGATATCCTATACTTCGCCACCATATGTGAGGTTTAATTGCTCACCCGCAGTTACATCTATAAAGAGATCTATGTTCTATACAATGGCTCGCTTCATTTAATCTTGAGAGATGTCTACTCATCCTGCTTGGAATTGGTAGTGTGTACTCTTACATCACAGTCAACATCGCAGAACAGGCCTTATGGCGTAATTGGTTAGCGCGTCCGACTGTTAATAATTAGCAATCGGGAGGTTCTCAGTTCGATCCTGAGTAGGGCCGCTTCTTTTTTGCTGTACTTTTTGACACTCTAATCATGGGGCCTGACTGCTTTGGACTAGCTTTTTTTAGATGATAATTCTAGATTCTGTGGCAAGCTAGTATTTCATTACAAGGTTCTTTACCCGAGTGTTCTAGGAGATAATCAGTGGGACCTACTTTAGGTATATAAGCCATAACTTCGGATAGCCATACTCTGAGATAAATCAAACGGAAATGAAGAAGGTAGTGCGGGTCGCAGGCCATCGCATCGAGCATGAACTGGGAGCACCAAACCCGTACTACAAGCAAGTAAAACGCCAGCAGCCTGACGGATCAGTGAGTGTCGAGCGCATCAAGCGGGATATCCCATCGGGAGTGTCACCTCATGATACGAAGGTACTTAAAGCGGTTCGCACACGAGCGTGGCAACTGGATATGTTATTCGGGTTTCTGGGGTTCAATTTGGGATGGACTGCTGTTGTAGGACTCGTACCTCTTGTGGGGCCATGGATCAATGTATACTTTGCAGTGCAAACAGTACGACTCGCCATGTCCGTGGAAGGGGGCTTGAACAACTGGACCCTAGCGCAGATGCTCGGAAATGTCGCCGTGGACTTTCTCCTGACATTCGTGCCCATTTTGGGTAGCTCATTGAATGCGATATTTAAATGCAATGCGCGGAATGCTGTGATCCTCGACCACCAGCTGCGCCGACGAGGATAGTAGCCCCCCACAGCAACGTCATCTACGTACCCCAAAATTTCTAATGTGCCTGTTGGGTCTAGTGGAACTAATGGGATGCTGAATGGTGACTAGAATAGACATGAACGCGAGAAAAACGGGCACGGGCCACTGTCCCCAGACCACTATTCCACGATGTGCGTAGATAAAGTGCACAAAGCATAAGCTCAGATAAGCGAAGGCTATCTCAACCTCCTACGATGGATGTGGCAACTGTGCTCGAAGACTACCTGGCCGACATCACGAATCTCCCAGCTGATCTTGCATACATACTGGATGAAATTAAAGTGAAAGATACCAAGTTGCAGGAAGTGGAGCGCCGGATTCACCAGCGAGATGGTGCACTACAGAAATTTTTACGAGCACATGGCAGTTTGGCAGAAAACCCCAAGGAACAGGCATCATATCCGAGAATACGGTCCGATTATGACGAGGCACTGGGGCTTGAGCAGGAGAAGCAGCGCTTGTCGATGCTAGGCTTGTACTTGATAGCAAAACAGGTCAAGAAGCTTCAGGAGCAGTGTGACCGATTGGAGAACGAGGGACTTCTTGCACCAGCACTTTCACACAGTTCTGAAGATGATAGCTGGTCGGTTCCTCCTGCATCAACTACCAGTCGTCGTGAGAGCAGTCACGTGGCGTCCACGCGGTCGCATACGCCTAAAGTTGCCACAGAATCGCCTCAGGCAACGCCAGCAGCAGCTCCAGTGGTCCAGCCCCAGAGTTCCCATCATTCCAACCAACCCCAGCGCAAGGATATCAAACGTCAGCGCGAGAAAACGCCGATTGCTGATGCGGAGCTGCAGTCGGTCTCTGCAGCACTAGATGCGCCAGCACGAACCTCAGGACCACTCTTATTGGAAAGTTCAGGGTCAGCTGAACGACCTGTCAAACGTGCTCGCATGGATGACGAGGTATATTGTTCATGTCGGCAGCCTTCTCATGGCAACATGGTAGCATGCGATTCAGATACGTGTCAGTACGAATGGTTCCATTGGGGCTGTGTAGGGCTAACAGAGCAGCCTACAGGCACATGGTACTGTCCTCAATGCCGGGCCGAGCGAGGGCTTGCATGAAACTTACTATCTAGCATATGAACTACCGACCTACAGCATACATATAACGGCACGTGATATGAGCGTCCTTAATATTCCCGTACTAACGCATACCAAGTAACGTATAACGCCTCGATATTAACGCACACCAATGATGTGCATAACCATAACGGTGTTCGATGTTGAATAAATTTCATAACGTATAAAATATTAGTATTAACGCATACCATCACTATATGCGTATCATAACCCAACTCTCCGGTATTCTTTTATCGCACATCGGAGTGCGTAAGGGTCGGAGAAACGCAACCTGATACTCTCAAATGGCGACCCCCCGTGGAGAAGCTCAGAGGCTGCTAAATGCCCCCGAGAAGGACCGGGATGAGATCATTGGCCAGCAGCTCAGCCATGCGGATGTCAATGGCAGCATTATGACCCATCTAGCTGCCAATAAGGACACGCGCCCACTGGTGGCAGCCTACGTGGGTAGCCATTTTGACGGTGCCTGGCGCAAACTCAACGCCCTCAGCGATCCTGAAATGACTGCCAGGGGCTGGTTAGCCGCTGAATGTGCGGCTCTACGGCCTCAAATCGTCGAAAGAGTCCTGGGAAGTGCTGATACGCGAGGCCTGGCGGTGCTCAGCCGTATGGCAGCTAGAAACACTTGGGATGGCGTGGATATTGTGAAGGTGGCCCAGTGGGCTGTACAGTGGGCCCCAGGCGATGGTCAGGCTGGAGTGGTCCTTGTTTCATTGTGGCAGAAGCCTGGCGTGGCCGCAGCAGTCGAGAAGTATATCATTAGCCAGCGGGCATACGGTCCTGCAGGACTGGTGGCTGCCCTAGATCCCGATGGTGCAGGCTTGAGGCTCCTTAATGCCCCGTTTTTGGCGGAAGAATCCGCCCCTGTTATGGCGGTGTTGTACGTGTTGAATGCCCTGTGTGCCTCGCGAGATGCGCGCCTTAAGGTGGTCCAGAAGTATAAGGAGACTATCGAAACAGGTTTACAAGATGAGGAGACTGTTGTCATAGCATCAGCTGTGCGAACAAAGCTGGTTGCTGGCGGGGCCGTTCCAGAGCTGAAAGGGTCCGATGCAGCTGCAGAAATGGACCGGCTTTCACGGACATTTGAAGCATATGTGGAGCGCGTATCGACAGAACCAATCAAGAAGCGTAAAAACCGCAACTCCTCGAATCCCCCGCCGCTCCAGCGCCGTGGCTCGACAGCGTCGATGATGTCCACGGTCTCCGTGGCTTCCACATCGTCTCTCGTGTCTACAATGGCACCCGTTACTGACCTACCATGGCTAGGAACTGCTGTTGAAGGCCTCGCCGCTACATCGTTGCTTCCTTCAGTTCGAAAGCGTGCCGTAGGGATCATACCCCAGCTCGTCGCTCTTGTGCGTGGTGGTGGTGATGCAGCTCAGGTTTATGCTTCGTTGGTGGTTCTTGTGAACACTGTCGAGTATCCTATGCGAGATACCCATGAACAGCGCCGACTTAAGGAGCTTGCTCATCGCGCTCAGGGAGGACCCGGGGTATTTGAGAGCCAGCCGCCGCCCAGCGCAGAGGAGGTTTCTGTTGCTGTAGATGCGGTTCTTAATAGCCGTTTGATCCCATGGTTGAGCCAGAATACGCCCAAACTGTCGCTTTCCTCGCGGGTTCAAGTTGCGACGCTTTTGCGCAATATGGCTTGCCAACAAGGAGGTCAGCGTCGGCTAAGCCTTGCCACACAAGGCCTTGTGGTCACGGCATTATACCTTTGGGCTTGCAAGGATACTGGAAGGACTCTGAGTGAACGGGATAAGAGTGTGGCTGCCGCTGCTGTGGCCAAAACGCTAGTATCCGTGCCGCCGAAATTAGCATTCACCGATAAATTCCCAGCTATTGCAGTTGTGGATCCTCTACGCGACCAGATCGCGTCTTCCGTGAGCGTTCGACCCAATCTTGACACGATGGAAGCCATCATGGCTTTGACCAACGTGTGCAGTATGGGAGATGCCAAGCTAACGACTGTGGTGGCTCGTCGGTGCTTTGGCAAACTGCAAACAATTGCTCTGAGTACTGACTATGTTCCTATTCAGAGAGCATGCCTGGAACTTATGTGCAACCTGATGACAGTGGCTGCGGGCGCCGAGGCATTCCTGCAGCGAACAGCTCAAAGCACAGCCTTGCTAGACCTTCTGGGCTCCTGTTTAGTTGTAGCTGATAGGGACTCGCGATTGGCTGCTGCGGGAGCGTTAGCTATGCTTTCTGAATGGGAGACAGCCCCCGAATATGTAGGCCACAATGTGCAAGTCGTCAACGGACTCATTTCCTCACTTCCTGATGATAACACCGCCGATATCGACTATGATATGCTTGTGAGGGTTCTCACCGCGATCATTACGCTTGTGCAGGGCTCACTTCATGACCATGACGACGAGGTCGCCGAGTCAGTGATTCACTATGGCGGGCTGGCCCGACTAGACTCTATGATTGACTATGTCGACACTAAGGTGCTTGGAGGAGCTCCCCGCAGGCTTCTGTTCAATTTAATCCAATTGCTGGCGCAATTCAGGGTGAATCCGGACGATGCAGAGACGTTAACGTCGACGGTGATATGAGATCCGGTTATCTGCTTATATATATATATATATATATATATATATATACATACTCTTCATCTATGTATAATTCAAGTCTACCTAGTACTATTTGCTATTATGCCACAGGGCTAGTTTTTAGTATTGAGAATGCACTAGTCCTTCGACATACGAAGTTCCTTCGTGCGGTTTATGACCACTGTCAGAACAGGCCACCAATTCACCATGGACATACTCGATATATTCTGTAGCTGAATCAACCATATAAGATGTGTGGGTCCCTAAATACTTGTTTTATCAGATTCGAATAATTCGGATAGCAGTGCGTAAATATGCTGGTCCTTAAATACGGGTTCCGATTGAAACACTTTAAGAAATGCGGGTCCCTCTAAGTACGGATTCCAATTGATATACTTCACAATAAACAGATTGAAAATCCAGTTTAGCCGTCTACCAACGAGTCATTTAATAAACTAAATACCGGCTCCTCAGACAATAGGCCCTAGATTGTCTTTAGGCATTCCTATTGACGTGTTGGCAACCTTGATGCAAGCCTTATTTCAAGTCATTAATACAATAGACTTACTGATCATACTATGTAGCGGTCTATAAGTTAGCAACATAATAGTCTAAATAGTTCTCCTCGAGCTCATGTTCATGGAGTCGATACCAAACCACTGCCACTACCACTGGCCATCCCCTTGGTGTCCAACACTAAAGTTTACTACACACCGTCACTAATTCACAATAAATACTCCAAAACACCCCATAGAGCTACCATAATACCGGATCCTACACTGTCTATAATATATACTAGCCAGCCTTGGGACTAACCCCTCACTATTCACAATAAACTTAGAGCAACCGCATCATCTGTTCGTACACCGTGAATACAATCCCGCCACTAAGGACCAGTCGCCCTAGTCGTGCAGTTGAACCACGCCAAAACGTCCTCACACCCTCATTACGCATTACTGACATGAAACAAGCACCCATTCCCCGGTAATGCGCGTCAACAGCTTGCATACGCGTCTTGACAGTATCTACAGGCATTGTAGTATACACGGTGATGATACCAGCGAGGGCACCGATGGCAAAAGTTTGCGAGTTGTTAAGGGTCGATCCGGTCCAGCCCTCAACTGTGGACTTTAGCACGCTGTAGCTTCCGAGTCGTACTGTTGAATTGGCCGCTTGGCGAGCAGTTACGGGCACTAATCCCCGGTACAGCACCGTCCACCCATTATCATTGATCAACGCCCGAGTGCCGCGTATGAATCCGCCGTTATATCGAGGCTGGGCCCTCTGACGATCATCAATGAAGGCTGTTTTGACACTCTCTCCGGGTGTGGTGGCCAAAACACTCTCCAGCACACCAGCACCGAGTCCGGCAACAAATCCCCGCATGGGGGTTAACCGGCCCTGGTCATCGCGCAGCGCATTGCGGATCGTGTCGAAACCGAGGAATCGAACACCGGCCTTGGCGGTATTGCCAATAACCGCCGGAACACAACCGGCATACAACGCGCCAACACCATCAGTACGAATAACCTGGGCTATAAGCCGAATGGGATTGCGCGAGGCCATATTGGTGCGGTCCACAAGCTGGAGCCTGGTTTTGGCGAACTCAAATGGGTACGTAATTACTCCCTCAACGGCTCCCGCTGTTGCACCGCTCGCAAATGACTTCCAGCCCTTATTATCTTTCGCCATAGATGCAGTTATGCATTATCCCACTGCGCCCCTTACGCACTTTTAGCGGCGACCGCCCTGCTGCGTCATCTCTTACGTCAGCCAGAACTCCCGGGCGGTCGGGTGTCAGCGTTTAGGTCAGCGGATCGGCCCACCGTAGATGTTACGCGCATGTACTGTTGCGCACTTGTCGCCCGCTATCTTCGATTTACGCACTGTCTGCGCCTCTTGTCGCTCTGTCCGGTTCTCCGTGTCTATCAACTGCATGGAAGATTCCGTGGATGCGCTACGCCCGGTAAGCGACTCTTCTGCAGTAGCAGTGGCTCAAACCACGGCCACAGATGCCGTAGGCGAGTTTGCAGAGCCCCCGGCACTCCACCAGGCCGCTCAACGCGGTGACCTGGCTACTGCGCGCGAACTTCTGGACTCTGGTTCCGCGCACGTGTCTGATGTGGATGCCACAGGAACGACGGCCCTCCATTGGGCTGCTGGGGCCAATATGTTGGCGATGTGCGAGATGCTGGTCGCCCGCGGTGCGAGTGCGAATGCGCGTGCTAACGCCACGGCAGCCGCTTCTACACCGCTCCACTGGGCGTGCCGGTCCGGTAATGCCTATGTAGTACGTTTCCTGCTTGAACGGGGTGCTGGTGACCTCGGGATTACCGATGCATCAGGGTTTTCACCACTGCACCTGGCAGTGCATTCGAGTAACGTGCTGATGGTGACATACCTGGCACATTGGCCGCATGAACAGATGTTTATTGATTCGCTTGATAATGGCGGTCGGACGCCTCTGCATTGGGCCCTAAGCCAGGGTGATTTCATGACTGTCGAGGTGCTGCTCAAAAGCGGGGCCAGTCCGCACCTGAAGGATGGGACGGGTTCGACGCCTTTGGAACTTGCTGTGCAGTCTCATTCCGTAAATTCTATTGTGTCGATGCTGCGTCATGGCGCTGAAGTGGGCCAATCGGTGTTTGTGTCGCCGGAGTGGCTTGCGGCGACCCGGCGGTGTGGCCGCTCGCCTGATGGTTCTGTGATAGTTCTTCCATGGTATTTGCGCCATTTCAACCCTGTGTGGGCTGTTTCTCTTGTCCCGTTCGTGTTTCTTGTCGTGGGAATGACCCTGGCGTCGAGACTAAATGTCGTGGGTGTCGCCTTGGCTGCTGGCCTGGTGTATGGGGCGCGAGGAGGTGTAAAGCAACTTGCACTTGCTGGGTGGCCCTCAGATGCCCCTCTCTTGCGTTCTACATTGCTTGCAGGTCTGTTTTTGGCGGTATTTGCCCTGGACTTTGGCTGCTTCATCGGTATGATTTTCCCGACTATGCAACGACCGTTACGAGCCGTTCCCACATTCATTACCTCGATAGTAGCGATAACTGCGTGGATTCGATGCTCTATGCGTGACCCTGGGTTCGTCAAACCTGCTGGATGTACGGATTCGCGCCTCCATCAGATCCACACTCTAATGGACCATGGCATCTACGATTCGCAACACTTTTGTATTCACACTCTGGTGCCAATCCCAGCTCGTGCTCACTATGAGAAGTACACCGAACACGTTGTGGCTCGGCTCGACCATTATTGTCCGTGGGTGTATAATGCCGTGGGACTGCGGACGCACAGAAGTTTTGCCACATTCTTGATAGCGATATTCAGCGTTATTGTGTGCTTTGAGACCGAGTATATTGCATATGTGCGCCGGATCGGCTCGGGATCACTGTGGAGTGGTGTTATGATGGCACCATTCCTGACCCAATTGGCCTTGTTCACTCTATTACAGGGCCTTTGGTTGGGATTTTTAACAGCCACGCAGCTTTTACAGATTGCCCATGGTGCCACCACTTATGAAATAACCAGCCTTCGTGATCCGCCGGAGCGCTCACCGGCAGCGGTGTTCGGTAGTGTTCCTCCTGACCATCCAAAAGCACCGGCACGAACAGGATCACTAACACCTGGTCCAAGTAGTCACCAGCATCGCCATCATCATGTCCACGGTAAATGGGGACTGTGTATCCGATTGCTGGGTCTCCACCAGTTTGTGGTTGCGACGCGGGCGTCGTTGCACCCGGAAGTAACTCGGAACACGTGGAATCGGGGTATACGGCGCAATTGCATGGACTTTTGGTTGGGATCTACATCCAGGCGTGATCCAGGTGACGTATTCGAACTACAGTCAGTGTGAGGACCGGTTGTTATATCTAATTGGCTTCTCTGGATCTATGGGCTGTCTATACAACCCACGCTATAATGGTATTGGCTTTTCAGACCTTTGCTTATATTGAGATACTCTTAGACCAGTGGCGCTGCCGCGCCAAATATATATATATACCCCTGTCTATTTGTGGTGATGTGGGGTATGTGCGTATAGTATAATTGTGAGTCGCCGCGCATAAAGCAGAGGCGGTGGGTGTCAACACCATTTATTAATTAATATATATATAATAAATAAGGCATAATAATCTCTGTGAGAGCTCGGACTCGAGTTGCCGAGTTTCAAGCAAGTTTTCTTTTTGTGACTACCCATTACAGTATATATCTATAGAATATTACTGTTCAATCGTCTGATATTTGGATTCACGTTCTTATTTTCGACGACTCCTCCCTGGCGCCACTTCGAGTTGATATATGGTGCAAACTTCCATCGTAGATATCACTACTGCGATGCCACGAACAATCATGAATACGTCCATATACATCGACACCAGCATCAAGTATCATATAGACGGCATCATCCAAATTAAAGGGGGATCTACAAAACACCATCAGACACCGCCGCCAGAAACGCCAATATCCGCCAACTGTGCATAATTCATAAAAACTTGATCTCGCGCATACTTCACGCGATGTAAATCATCGCCACTGAAATCCACAGCATGTGCATAATTCATAATACATTCTTCATCGATATTATCGCCCTCGCCATGGAACTACGCATAACGCTATATGGCCCGAGAATATGCTGCTACGCCATCGCAACTACACCATCAGGATAAGCTGCAGTGCCCTACATGTAATAAGAAAATGGAATCATTCCAACAATTGAACCAGCACCTTGATGGTGAGCACATGCAACTGGGACCAGATGCCCACCTGACAGATCCTCGGTCTTCCAGCAGATCCGACGATGTCTCGCCGAAGCCCTGGCTGAAGTTGTTTGCTAAAGATGCACAATCGCAGGAGAAAGAGCCACCAGTAACACATGAACATTGGGAGCATGATATTGCTGTCCAGTGTCGATATGGTGGATGTAACCACTCTGCTAACGTACACTGCCGCCAATGTGGCCGTCTCTTCTGTCGAACTCACGCATCATTACGCAAAAGATTGGCATCAGATGCTTCCCCCGACCCATTTCACGGGGTATGGTGTCGAGTGTGCATAACATGCTTCGAAACCAAACCTGGATTCAGTGACACTGGCGGTGTAACCGTAGACAAAACTGCTGCATTCAATCGGCTGCGAACCCCAGCTCTTGACCGGAAAATGATTCGCCGTGATAGACTTGAGAAAAGGCTGGTGAGGCTAATCTCTGGGCTAGCATCGCTGGACAAACAAGTAGGAGGACTATGGGCTTGGGGTGATACAAAGCGACAACGTGAGTTCGAGCAACGTGAAATCGTAGCATGGGAAGACGAGAAGCCACATGAAAGATGTCGGTTTTGTGGCCAGAGGTTTTCTTATTTCAACCGCAAGCACCACTGTCGGGTATGTGGTCTTGTAGTATGTGGTGATCTAGAACGTGATTGTTCCCGCGAGGTAGCTACTGTCATTATAGCAGAAAAACTCGGAAGGAATGACCTTATTCAAAGCTCGACTTACTATCCTGTGCGAATATGCGTGGAGTGCCGTAACACGATATTCTCGCATCGGACATTCCTAGAAGAGAAGCAGGCACCACTGCCATATATACTCGCATTGAACACACAGCTTAAACAGCTTCAATACACAATCGATGTGCAGCTTCCCAAATTCCAGGACTTGGTCGCCTCGCTTCTTGGCGAGGATGTGAGTCCCCAGCAGCAGACACAAATACATCCAGACCCAGCTGTTTTAGCCGCAACAAAACATGCGCGATCTATCCTACTCCAAACATTTACTCGGTATGAGTCTATGGCACGCAAACTCCGCCTTGCTGATGTAGCCACAGAGTCCGAGCGTCGCATACAAGCTCAAATCAGCACTCAGGCGGCCCAGTATCTACAAATGACCATGCTGCCACTCCAGGCACTGCCACAAGTACTTCATAACTACAGCACAAGTGGTACTGATGTATCGTATACTCCCGAAATCAACAAAGATGAAGCCCATAGGTTACAAAATACCCTGATCATCCTGGAGGAACAACGATATCTTCTTCAGAATCGGTTAGTAGAGGCAAAGAACAATCGTCACTTTGACGAAATTCCACCCCTGGAGGCATCTGTAACCGAGCTTGGTGGAGAAATCAATGACATACGCGAAAAGCTCGGCAACCTTGGGCCCTCATTATAACGCCCTCCTTACTCAGGCTCAATGGAAATTCCAATAATAAAATAAATAAAAGGCTACTTACAACGCAGCTATCAATATCCACCCTAAAATCACTGCAAGCATAGACGATAATGGTCTGAACCGGCGACGGGCTGAATTTGCAGGTGGGAAGGAATCACTGCTTGAGGTAACGGCGGAACTCACCACCGATCGCAATGAAGTTTTGGACCTGTTATCCACACTAGTTGATATCAATGTGGCTTTGGTGCCAGCTTTCGAGGATATACTACGGGCAGAATTGTCTAACCCGAATAGATGACTTGAACCAGACACTGGCCAAGTACCGTGTATGGTCCCTTTAGAGATCAACTCAGTTGGTAAAGCCCTAGAACTAAGTCCAGTATTTGAAGTATCAAGTCCATTTTCCAACACAGGGCTCGCGCTCACAGCAACATTGCTACCACTCCCCGCTCTCGTTATATCTTCTGGAGCAGGCTGCGAATCCACAAGGTATGCGGGAGAGATAGGAATTGAACTTGATTCAGAAGCGAGGCTAGATATGTGAGCTGGGTTCAAGATCATGATAATACCAGTGTCCGCTCCAGAGCCTGAACCAGGCATGGTCGTGGACTGTACACTCAGTGTTGATAATGCTATCTTGCTGGACATTGTGAGAGTTGGAGTTGATCCAACTCTCATCCCAGAAACTAATCCAAGTTCCGAACTAGTATCAGACACACCAGTTCCAGGGTTTGTAGTATATGGCCTGCCCCTCCCCTTTAGAGACGAGAGTCTATCAGCAGAGTCAGAATCAGAGGGTATCCCAGATGATACTGATATCAATGAACCTGAAAAGACAGAATCAAAGAAATCAGATACGGTAGAAGCTGGAATCGATGTCCCTCCTCTCAAACTGGAGCCGGAAGAAATAGCCAAGTAGGTATCAGAGTTAAGGGCAGAGTTCGGGCTAGAATCAATAGAATCATTACTGTAAATCAGAGGGAATGGTGCCGCAGAAATCTTGCTCATATTTGAACTGGGCTCGGATGCCGATATCGAGTCTGCAGTAACTACCAGATTCGAGCTGGAGTTCAAAGAGGTACTAACTGTAAGAATCGCATTAGTGCCAGAAACAGACACATTACGGTAGGGTCCATAAGATGGTAAGGCCCTGAAGCTGAGAGTACTGCTGCCAGCGCGATCAAGCGATCTGGCACCGGAAGTACCGGTGTTCGATGGCGTTCCAAAGCCGCCATATAGGCCTTTGGTCGACGGAGCTGTAATACTCATCACATAACCAGAATTACCGGCAGAGTTACCGACAGCAGTGGCAACTGAAGCAGTATCACTGGACATCACCGATGAAGAAGATGGTATCTGTTGACCATTAGAACTTTCATCCTGGTTTCTAATATTTGAATTTTCAGTATCTCGAGGTATTCCACTGGATACGAAACCTGGGGTGATCGGATAACCAGTGGAATCAGGCCCACCCGCATCGAAATTACTGGAAACAACTGATGATATCTGGTCGCTGGCGATAATTCTTCCGGGGTCTTGAACCCTAGACCTTTCAGTACTCTGGGGAATAGAGAAGGTAGCAGATGATACAGTCGTATAAGAGCTTGCATATTCATTGGCAGTGGTCGATATATAGGCAGGTGTGACCTGATCAGAAACCGGCATGATAACCGACTCACTAGATCCCTCACTACCGAGGAATCTACTTTCATACCCAGAATTACTATCAGATATGATCGATGATATCGATTGGACTAGCCCAGTTACAGTTGAAATTGCATTTTGGGACATGTATGAGTCACTGGAGCCAGCTGGGGACTCTAAAGATCCATTAGTCCAGTATGTACTACCCATAATAGTAGAATCTGTGTTTGAAGAGCACGAAGAACCACAGAATGTTGAACTCAATACCTGCATTGTGCCATAAGTGGCCGATGAAGATTCCCTAGAAACCACAGTGCGTCCATATGAACTGGAACTCAAAGAAGTAGCTCTCGAGGTACTAGGAGACAGGTGCGTAAGGGTGTTGATAGTGGACACCATGAAGCTAGCTGTATTCATGGTTTGTAGAATGGAGTCTGTAGAGCTTCCATCGCTACTCTTCAAGTTAGATACTGCACTTGAAACCATAGAGTTGGTGGGTCTGGGAGCCGGGCTCTCGAAAAAGGTCGCAGAACCTAAGGTCATCGGTGACATGGTATTATTGGACCGACTTACCATGAAGGTAGTCATACTAAGGGATAAAGAAAACTCAGGTGACGGTGAAGGGACAAGTGTCAGAGTAGGCCTCAAACCGTCGGATTCCAAGCCTACCTCTGAGGTCGTGATCGAATTGGAAATCGTTTGCCCCGTGGTGGGTGTATTGGTGCCGTCCACTTGCTCCAACACACTGAAGTTTTGAGAAACCAAAACAGAGCTGTAGATAAAACTCGTAATAGGATCACCAGGGCTTGAAGCAATGAGAGAGGAATCAACCGAACGTAGCATATTTTTGCTCACAGAGGTAGAGCCTGAGACTCGGACGTAGCTAGAGGTGATCATAGCAGATGACTCCACTGACCTAGAGTCATCCATGTTTGAAGTAGCACCATTGGTGTAGCTTAACACCCTCACCGATAAAGGGGGCGATATCGAAGAATTTGCTGAATTCGATACAGTTTTCGATGTTGTCGAAGTGATGGATTTCACGTTAGTCCATACAGTTCCGTCTGATATCTCCAAGGCGGAGCTATTTATATAGCTTGAAGTATTCCTGTTCGATGTTACTGAAGCAGAATAACTAATCTGAGTCGAAACATTCATGGATGATTTATTCGAAGCAGAGATGTTGGCATAGCTCTTCGTATTCTTGCCCGATATGGTTGAAGCAGAAGAGTCTACATAGCTTGAAACATTGTTGGTTGGACTTGCCGAAGGAGAATCAACCCCATAACTCCATGTTGTATTTGCTGTTGAAGAATCCACATAGCCCGCCGCATTTTTGTGCTGTGTCGAAGAAGAAAATGAGCTTGCATAGTTCGAAATGCTCTCGCCTGGTATATCCGATTCAGACAAGTTCGCGAAGCTCATGAAGTTGCTGCTCAGAGTGGCCGAAATGAACAAGTTATCGTAGCTTGTCTCGTTCTTGCTCTGGGTTACCGAAGCAGACAAATCCGCTAATCTCGACATGCTCTTGCTCCAAGTAGCTGGGGCAGATGAGTTAGCGAAGCCCGATACATTCTTTGGATCTGCCAAAGAAGACGAGTTAACGAAGCTCCTCTGAGGCAATGAAGCAGATGAGTTTGCGTAACCTGTCACAATTTTGGTTGGGGTTAGTACCGAAGTAGATGAGTTGACATAGTTCGTTACTTTGCTCCAAGTGGCCGTAGAAGCATTTGAGAAGCTCGTAACGTTCCTTCTCGGAGCTGCCAAAGTGGATGAGTTGAAATAGCTCTCCACGTTATCCCGAGGAGCTGAAGCAGACGAGTTCGAGAATCTAGACATGTCCTTGCTTGGGGTTATCGAAGTAGAAGAGTTGGTGTAACTTGTCACATTCTTGCTCGGAGTGACGGAGGCCGAGGTGTTGACGAAGAGGGACACGTTCTTGATCGGGGTTGCGGACACAGATGAGTTGACATAACTCGTCACGCTGTTCGGATCGGCCGAAGGTGAACTATTGACGAAGCTCCATGTTCGTGAAGAAGACAAGTTCACTAATCTCGACACGTTGCTTGGGGTTGCGGACACAGACGAGTTGAAATAGCTCGACAGGTTGCCCCGTGTTACCAAAGAAGAGGTGTTCGCGAATCTCGACACATTCCTGCTCGGGGCTGTCGAAGTGGATGAATTGGCAAAGGTCGATGCGTTCTTGCTCAGACCGACCGAAGTAGATGTGTTGACGTAGCTCGTCACATTCTTGCTCGGAGTGACCAAGGCCGAGGTGTTCACGAAGAGAGACATGTTCTTGATCGGCATTGCGGACACAGACGAGTTGACATAGCTCGACAGGTTTCTGCGAGTTACCAAAGAAGATATGTTCGCGAAGCTCGACACATTCCTGCTCGGGGCTGTCGAAGTAGATGTGTTGACGTAGCTCGACAGGTTGCTCCGCGTTACCAAAGAAGAGATGTTCGCGAATCTCGACACGTTCCTGCTCGGGGCTGTCGAAGTAGATGTGTTGACGTAGCTCGTCACATTCTTGCTCGGAGTGACTGAGGCCGAGGTGTTCACGAAGAGAGACATGTTCTTGATCGGCATTGCGGACACAGACGAGTTGACATAGCTCGACAGGTTTCTGCGAGTTACCAAAGAAGATATGTTCGCGAATCTCGACACATTCCTGCTCGGGGCTGTCGAAGTAGATGTGTTGACGTAGCTCGTCACATTCTTGCTCGGAGTGACCGAGGCCGAGGTGTTCACGAAGAGAGACATGTTCTTGATCGGCATTGCGGACACAGACGAGTTGACATAGCTCGACAGGTTGCTGCGAGTTACCAAAGAAGATATGTTCGCGAATCTCGACACATTCCTGCTCGGGGCTGTCGAAGTAGATGTGTTGACGTAGCTCGACAGGTTGCTCCGCGTTACCAAAGAAGAGATGTTCGCGAATCTCGACACGTTCCTGCTCGGGGCTGTCGAAGTAGATGTGTTGACGTAGCTCGTCACATTCTTGCTCGGAGTGACTGAGGCCGAGGTGTTCACGAAGAGAGACATGTTCTTGATCGGCATTGCGGACACAGACGAGTTGACATAGCTCGACAGGTTTCTGCGAGTTACCAAAGAAGATATGTTCGCGAATCTCGACACATTCCTGCTCGGGGCTGTCGAAGTGGATGAATTGGGGGAGGTCGACACGTTCTTGCTCAGACCGGCCGAAGCAGATGAGTTCACAAATCTCGACACATTCCTGCTCGGGACTGTCGAAGTAGATGTGTTGACGTAGCTCGACAGGTTGCTCCGCGTTACCAAAGAAGAGATGTTCGCGAATCTCGACACATTCCTGCTCGGGGCTGTCGAAGTGGGTGAATTGACGAAGCTCGTCACGTTCTTGTCCGGGGTTGCCGAAGTGGACGAGTTGACATAGCTCGTTGTGTTCTTGCTCGAGGTCATCGAAGTAGATGAGTTGACGTAGCTCGTCACATTTTTACTCGCAGCAGCCGAAGCGGAGGTGTTTACGAAGTGGGATACATTATTACTCCAAGTCGCTGATGCAAAGGAGTTCAAGAAGCTCGTCACGTTCTTGCTCGGCGTTACCGAAGCAGACGAGTTGACGAAGCTCTGTGAGACTAAAGCAGATGAGCTCGCATGGCTCGTCATTTTCTTACTCGAAGAGTCCAAGGCCGAGGTGTTCACGAAGCGCGACACATTATTGCTTCGAGTTACCGGAGAAGATGATTTTGCGAAGATCGTCACGTTCCTGCTCGGGGTTGCCTCGGCAGATGAGTTCACGAAGTGAGATACATTCTTGTTCCAAGTCGCTGGGGCAGACGAGTTAGCGAAGCCCGATACATTCTTTGGATCTGCCGAAGAAGACGAGTTAACGAAGCTCCTCTGAGGCAATGAAGCAGATGAGTTTGCGTAACCTGTCACAATTTTGGTTGGGGTTAGTACCGAAGTAGATGAGTTGACATAGTTCGTTACTTTGCTCCAAGTGGCCGTAGAAGCATTTGAGAAGCTCGTAACGTTCCTTCTCGGAGCTGCCAAAGTGGATGAGTTGAAATAGCTCTTCACGTTATCCCGAGGAGCTGAAGCAGTTGAGTTCGCGAATCTCGACACATTCCTGCTCGGGGCTGTCGAAGTAGATGTGTTGACGTAGCTCGACAGGTTGCTCCGCGTTACCAAAGAAGAGATGTTCGCGAATCTCGACACATTCCTGCTCGGGGTCGCTCGGGTAGATGAGTTGACGTAGCTCGTCACATTCTTGCTCGGAGTGACTGAGGCCGAGGTGTTCACGAAGAGAGACATGTTCTTGATCGGCATTGCGGACACAGACGAGTTGACATAGCTCGACAGGTTGCTGCTAGTTACCAGAGAAGATATGCTCGCGAATCTCGACACGTTACTTGGGGTTGCCGATACAGATGAGTTGACATAGCTCGACAGGTTGCTCCGTGTTACCAAAGAAGATATGTTCGCGAATCTCGAAACATTCCTGCTCAGGGCTGTCGAAGTGGATGAATTGGCAAAGGTCGATGCGTTCTTGCTCAGACCGACCGAAGTAGATGAGTTGACGTAGCTCGTCACATTCTTGCTCGGAGTGACTGAGGCCGAGGTGTTCACGAAGAGAGACATGTTCTTGATCGGCATTGCGGACACAGACGAGTTGACATAGCTCGACAGGTTGCTGCGAGTTACCAGAGAAGATATGCTCGCGAATCTCGACACATTCCTGCTCGGGGCTGTCGAAGTAGATGAGTTGACGTAGCTCGTCACATTCTTGCTCGGAGTGACCGAGGCCGAGGTGTTCACGAAGAGAGACATGTTCTTGATCGGCATTGCGGACACAGACGAGTTGACATAGCTCGACAGGTTGCTCCGTGTTACCAAAGAAGATATGTTCGCGAATCTCGACACATTCCTGCTCGGGGCTGTCGAAGTGGATGAATTGGCGGAGGTCGACACGTTCTTGCTCAGACCGACCGAAGGAGATGAGTTCACGAATCTCGTCACATTCTTGATCGGCATTGCGGACACAGACGAATTGACATAGCTCGACAGGTTTCTGCGAGTTACCAAAGAAGATATGTTCGCGAATCTCGACACATTCCTGCTCGGGGCTGTCGAAGTAGATGAGTTGACGTAGCTCGTCACATTCTTGCTCGGAGTGACTGAGGCCGAGGTGTTCACGAAGAGAGACATGTTCTTGATCGGCATTGCGGACACAGACGAGTTGAAATAGCTCGACAGGTTGCCCCGTGTTACCAAAGAAGATATGTTCGCGAATCTCGACACATTCCTGCTCGGGGCTGTCGAAGTGGATGAATTGGGGGAGGTCGACACGTTCTTGCTCAGACCGACCGAAGGAGATGAGTTCACGAATCTCGTCACATTCTTGATCGGCATTGCGGACACAGACGAATTGACATAGCTCGACAGGTTTCTGCGAGTTACCAAAGAAGATATGTTCGCGAATCTCGACACATTCCTGCTCGGGGCTGTCGAAGTAGATGAGTTGACGTAGCTCGTCACATTCTTGCTCGGAGTGACTGAGGCCGAGGTGTTCACGAAGAGAGACATGTTCTTGATCGGCATTGCGGACACAGACGAGTTGAAATAGCTCGACAGGTTGCCCCGTGTTACCAAAGAAGATATGTTCGCGAATCTCGACACATTCCTGCTCGGGGCTGTCGAAGTGGATGAATTGGGGGAGGTCGACACGTTCTTGCTCAGACCGGCCGAAGCAGATGAGTTCACAAATCTCGTCACGTTCTTGTCCGGGGTTGCCAAAGCGGAAGAGTTGACATAGCTCATTGTGTTCTTGCTCGGGGTTGCAGAGGCAGATGAGTTCACGAGACTTGTCACATTCTTACCCGGAGTGGCCGAAGTAGAGGTGTTCACGATGCGAGACATGTTGCTCAGGATTGCGGACATGGGCGTGTTGACGTAGCTCGTCACGTTATTGCTCGGGGCTGCCCAAGCCGAGGAGTTCACGAAGCGGGACATGTTCTTGCTCAAAGTGGAGTTATAAAGATAGCTGGAGGAGATTTCACCTTGGTTAGCGGATGAAGAAGAGTTAATGGAATAGCTGCGTCCGATGTTGGTTAAAGGTACCGATGCAGAGTTGTTCATTAAGTTTGACACACTGTTATTCGAAATTACCGGGGCGGTCACGTAGTTAGATGAATATCGTCTTTCTGAAGCTGAGTGATTTGTATTGTCTGGAACAAGCAATGAAGTGCTTGAATTAGTAGATACGGGGTGTTTTGTAGTTGCAGAGACAAGTAGCATAGTATAGCTGGAGTTATCACTCTTGATTGTGGAAAGAGATGAGCTCGAGCTTAGGACATTTGTCTTATATTTGCTTGTAGTTTCCAAATAAAGACTGGCCATTGGTACTGAAGTATTACTGGATATTTCAGGAAGAGATATTTCAGATCTCGAAGAAATCTGGTAGGAAGGTGTATAACCAGGAACGGTGGAGAGAGGACCTGAAATGCGACCACTATATGAGGAACTAGATCCCGAAAGACCTTGTGAGAACAGGGCTCCTGAGCTTGGACGCTCCCCTGATATAGTATTGGAAGTCGAATATGATCCACCACTTGTTACTAGTGAGTTTGGAGTTGTTGAAACTTGAGGGCTTGAAAGACCAGCACTAGCACTAGTCATGAATGTCGAAACTTCGGGAGAGGGTGTTCCTTGACGATTTGTTAACACACTGGAGCTAACACTATTTTCCGCGAAAAAAGTGGACCTTGATGGGGCAGGCGTAGTCATAGAAGGCCTAGAAGATGATGAGGGTGTAGATGCTCCAGTAGCTATAGCTGAAGAGGTAGAAATCTCTACACTGGAAGATGGACCCCTTTGAGACTCTAGAATTGATAAAATGGACCGGGTGGTTGGGTCTCTAGTAGACTGTAATGTATTAGAGGGGATTGATGTTGGAGAACTTCGACTCAATTGACTTGTACTTGACGTAGTAAATGGTCGGGAAGTAATTGGTGGAACTACAAAACTTGAGCTTGAAGTTGAACTTGGAATAGATGGAGTAGGGCAAGCAATAATGATAGTCGATGTGATTGGAGCATTAGAACATGTTGAGACACCCGTAAGAGAAGGTACACTCTCTTCTAAATCTGAATTAAACGATGATATATCACTGTTTGCCGTGTTAATAGCATCAGTCAGATCAGTGTTCACCAGAGAGCAGTCGTAACACCCTTCACTTGCTTGCAATGCAGCGTTAATATTCTGGATCGCAGTATTGAGATAAGTGCTGGACTGCGTTATAGAGTCAACACCTCTGGTAAATGTCAGAAGCAAGATGTACCAGATATATTCATTTTCGAAATCACTGATAAGAGTACCCCATTGTGTAATTATATTCGATAACGTAGAGATCACTGCAGTTGCATTACTCTGCGATATGCATGTGAGCTCGTTTGTTTGGGATGCGAGAGTTTCAGTCGTACTCTCAAGCGTACTTGAGCTAGAAGTTCCACTGAAAACCCCAAAAGATAGGGATGATAATGTGCTATAGGCGGTTTGAAGCTGCTCCAAAAGTGTATCAGTAGTAGAGCACGATGGACACCCGGGCTGGCTAATTGAAATAGATGTACATGACAGCGTACTGGAGGCCTGTACAGTTTTTGAGAGACACAATATACTAGTCACTACCCAACAAAACTTCATCCTCGTAGATTGACCATAATACCAAGGGGTGTGGGACACAGTCTATCTAAAAAAAGGCACAGTTTTTGTAACTACCTAGGTTCTGTGGGTAAGGGCGTTCATCAGTCGGGTACACACTCTGCTGCACGGTAAGATCGGCGAATATTTCTCGTACCAGACGGCACCGTATATCGGTACGAATGGCCAACACTATTGTTGGAGCCCGAAAGATCTCAGCTTCATATTTAGCATAACTAGTCATTCAGGATCCTTATAATTCTTTCTTTCTACTTTATTGTCAATGGTTATATCGGAATGCATATCTTTCGCAATGACTTTGGGTGGGAGGAGGTGGGATACCGTTACAGTTAAATTTGAGTAATGGCCACGGAATATCCAGTTAAGTAATCTTGCAAGATATACATATATATATTATTCTTTCAAAAGCCTAGAGTATGTACAGACAAGTGCCGAAATTGTCGTGCCTTGCCATAAAAGAGGTGGATACATCACGGTGCCTCGTCGATCGCCGACTGCATCTGGGTTTGGGTTGTCAAGTTCATCGCCGACCATGGATATATAGTATCATGACGGCGGTCCCTTGTTAAAAGTATATTAGTGTTATCTAGGTGAATGAGGACGACAACCGAGGTGATCACAATGAAACTTCATTAGGCTAGGGAGAACTCCCAGATAAAATAGGATACTATTACGGTTAGGTAACATACACGAACCGTCACTATCGCGCCAAGATTTCTGACCGATTTTCATAATGCGAAAAATCTTGGCTACACCGCTACAGCGAACAGATGAATAATTTAATGTTATTCATCCGACGATAAAATTCCGTTATCCCACTGCTTTACTATCTAAGAATATTCTTATCTACTCGCGGGCGAGCGCAGGACGAGTCGGAGTATTATGCAATATGCGTATTTAGGCTTTCACTGTTCAACGCCTGCACTGGAGCCTTATCTAAGGTAGCAAACGGTTCACTGCTGATAAAACGTAATCCATTTAATGTATACAACTATTAAATATCGGGCAACGAGACATGAGGGCCTTGAGGAACTGATTTAACTTAACTTGTTCGTGAAGATTTGTTAAAGTTGCATGGGGGGTTCCCCCACTTCAATCCAACCCAGTTGAAGATGGTTTAATAAAGTATAGCATGAAGTTTAGACGAAGTTGACCCTTTAGTTAACGGAGAAGCAGAAGAACGGCTGGCAGACCCGTTTCTGTTGATATTTGAATGCCACGTTGCTGAATGACACAGTGCTACTGCTCCATGATCCATGATGTGCTCTAGTCGACAATAGTGTTACTTCAGATGCTTTAGATTTGCTGAAGAGGTACACCCCGCGCTCTCCCACAAGTTAGAACCAGGTGAAGCATCACTTACGAGCCCTGAGAAATATTAATTGAATCCCTCTTCATATAAGTTGACGTTTTTTGTGGAATGGATAGGATCTTGGAGTCAAGCACTGAGACCAGTTCTGATATCAGATCTCTGAGGTATTTTGATAAAAAAAGTTCGGGCATCGAGAAATCACTAACTGATTAAATGATGCAAGACTCAGGTTAGGTCAGTCTCAGGGGCATGTATCGGATCAGTGTTCGATTCCTGCGACAAAGGCATGTCCCTTTCATTGGAATGTATACGAGAGGGTTGACTACCTGAGATATAGGTCGTGCTTCAAAACTTTCAGAAGGTCAAGCAGATGTGATACAACTTGATGGTAGGCGTTAGGACTGGAGCCCAGAAGACTTTCTATGAATGGATACATCAAAGCTGTGTTGGAGTTGGCTTCGCAATGAAAAGTTACTCTGTAAAAGTACGAGACGGAGTCTTATGCACTGCTATCGGGAGCTACGTGCGACACTTTGGGTCTAGTAATACCCGAACTGGAAGTGAAATAAGGAACGAAAGTTCGCAGAGCTACTATGCCAAGATTTAATTTTGGATGTAAAAGTCAACGTGCGTAGTGTCAGAGTTCCCTAATCAGAAGACCTCGATAACTTGATAACCCTGAGATCTCAAACTTAGCCAAGCTGACGTTCAACCTACAAGCGGATTTCCCACACAACGTCTTGAGTACAGAGGTCCAATCTCCGATATTTGGAATTGTTCAGAGGCTTAAAGTTCCTTTGGAATTTAGGTCGAGACTTGATAACTTGGCCATCTTTGCAGTGATCGGTAAAGCAAGTAGCAGCTTTGGAGAGCTAGTGACGACGACAAGCATTCTCATGGTTACAGAGCAGATAAGAGTACGAGTAAATTTCAGGGGTGCGTTGGAACAAGAGGGATTGCAAGAGGAATATTTACAGACTTTTTGGCATCTATGTTGAAATATCACCATTGGCTGCATTATTAGCACCGACAACACCAAAGAATACTTGTAATAGCAATGTCTGTCCTTCGTGCTTCTGGATGGTAGTATATAAATAAGTATTGGATCCTGCTATTGAACTGAATATCACCATTAAATAAGGGATTCCGGATAGATTTATCAGTTCTGATATCATTCAAAAGATCATTCCACCGAGGTGGCTATGTTTGCAAGCGCGGATATGATGGAAGATACTAAATCCTTTGACAATTCATTTAAGCTGGCGGTATCTGAAGCAGGTTCTTAGTGTTGCAATAGAGTATTTCCCAGCTTGGCCTCCCGGTCTTTTTTATAGGATGGTGAACTCGGCCGAGTCTGGGCACGGGTGCATCCGGAGCCCTGCAGCTTAGTGTAGATCTCGGTACGCATAGTCGGGACGTATAATCTGTTCACGTGAGGAGTTACTTGAGCTAGAACTCTCTTCTGGTAGGAATAAAATGTACAATATTTTCAGTTACACCATATATATAATAGTATTCTTACGCATTGCTTTTCTGAAGATGTAAGCCGAAAACGCCGTGCGAATCACACACCATACACGGTGGTCTTAGGTGATCAACATATTGCATAGAGTCTCTTCTCAGATTGGAGATTCGGTAAAGGCATGGTGTCCTCCGAGGGAAGCCTATGGAAAACCTGATGATAAATTCTTCAGCCACAATACATTTTCAATCCTGGGGACAAATATAGTCAATGCGTTTAGCTGGAGATCATGTGATCACAGGATCATCGACTCCCATTTATATAAAACACATTTTCTTCCGTAGGTTCGTCACAAAATAAACATATTAGATGCAACTTTTGCATTCTAAAGACTCTGGCAATGTGGATCTTCTTTGCAATCAATGTTCAAGAATATACATTCTAAGTAAAGAATTGTCGAAATCCCCACATGCCCACCAGGATAAAATCATTCTCTTTGGAACGTGAGCGAAGTATATACTGGTTTAGTATAAAAAGCAGCAGAAATAATACGTGTATAAAGATTTAAACGTATGAAACAGAAAGCTCACAATTAAATCAGGAATCGAATTAGAGGGACAACACTGACCAACAACCACATCGGCCTTACGCGGCAACCGACATTGCTCAACCCCATAGAAGAACTGGTGCCCGAACCAGACACATATGACTCGACAGGAATTGTGGGGTTGGGCCCAGATGATGGCTCCGATGAATACGTCTCATTCGATAATACAGAGATGCCACGGGTTGTAGTTGAGCCTGTTGATTCAGGTGTCACTGTAAGAGAGGCCTGTATCGTAGGGGATCCTCTGCTAGGTTTAGAGGACAAAGGTGCCACTATTTCGTCAGATGTAGATCTGATAACTGCCCCGCTCGGCAAAGAAGCCTGACTAGTCTTTGCCACCATAATACTGTCACTTGAATAAGTTGGCTTGGAACTCGTTATGACGTTGGAGACAGAATTATGAGTCGAAGAAACTTGAGAGCTCACATCCACTCCGCGTGTGTTTGAACCTAAATCAACGTTAGAAGTCGGAATAATGACAATGCCAGTGATTGTAGTGGGTCCAGACGCTGCAAATGTCTGTCCGTAGGTGCTAAACGTAGTAGCTGAAGGGCATACAGTTGTAAACAATGTTGAAACTTCGGTCACTTCCAATGCTCCAACGCCGGTCGAAATAGATTGGGAGGTAGGCGCAGATGAAACTGGCAATGTTCCAGTGGATCCGCTACCAGTAGATTCAGTAAGAGTGTTCCCTGTATTGGTTGCAGCCGACGGTAAAGTTCCGGTAATAGTAGTAGGTCCAGATGCAGTTAACGTCTGATCACCTGTGATAAATGTGGTAGCTGAGGGACAAACGGTTGTAAACAACGTTGAAACCTCCGAGGTTGTCACTGGTGAACCACCGGTAGCTAGTCCTTCAGAGCTGGAGTCCGTCAGATAGGTTCCAGTACTTCGACTCGAACCAGGCACAAAGGTATCTGTTTTCACGCCATCAGATGTTATCGTAGACACATAAATAACACTGGATTCACCACGGGAGGATCTGGGGGAAAATGAGCTCGAGTACGACAAGCCACCTGAAACAGTAGAGCCGCTCGATTCAGAAAAGGCAGTAGAGACCCCTCCCTTCAGTGTACCAGGTTCTTGACCAGCACCACTACTCATAGATGCTTTGGTACTAATTGGCGTGATTTGCGCATCTGAGAGGGTGGACTGCTGAGCTTCAGTAACTGAAGCAAACAGGGTCGTTGGATTAACTGGCACACTCCGTGAAGATGATATAGCCGCAAGAGATGAAACTTTAGTATTCCCAGAAGAGTTATTCATGTAAGGGCCATGAGTGGAACTCACAATGTATTCTGAATTTGTGCTCACAGAACCCCGAGAGGATGTAAGTGGGAGGCCTGAGGAGGTCGAGACTGAACTCGAGCCCTTCAAACCTGATCCAGTTGGAGCCGCAGAGTTAGAGTAACTGGAGCCGTGACTTGTACCAGTACCTGTAAGTTGCGAGCTTACACCAGAAGAGCCATCAACTTCTGGTAATGTTGGAGATGCAGAGACCTTGGAGCTGTAGCTGTTCCAGCCACTGGTAGGCGACAGGGAAGAGCTAACAAGGTTTGAACCGCTGAAGCCAGATACAGTGGAGGCCGTGAATATCCCGGATCTAGAGCCATTACTGTCACCAGTGGCGGAGGGCACAGAGCTAGCAGAGTTGGAGCTGTTCAAATTAGAACCAGCTGAGGCTGAGGTGTTAATGGAGCTAGTAGTCGAATAGGCCGAACTGACGGAGGAGGAACCGCTCGAGCTAGAACCAAAGGCAGTAAGGATCACGGAACTAGAGATGTTCATACCAGCAGTTCCCGCGGTAGCGGAGCTAACAGAGCTCGGGCCATGGAAGCCAGAACCAGTAGAGCCGGTGGAAATCATGGGGTTAGAGCCGTTATTTGCACCACTCGCCGATGGCGCAGAGCTAACAGAGATCGAGCCATTGGAACCCGAGCCAGCTGAGGTTGCGGTGGCGACTGAGCTAGAGCTATTGCCTGCATCAGTGGCCGAAGGCTCCAAGTTAGCAGAGCTCAAACCATTGGAGCCAGAGCCAGCTGAGGCTGTGGTCGTGACTGAGCTAGATCCATTGTTTGCACCAGTAGCCAAGGGCACCGAGTTAACAGAGCTGGAGCCACTGAGGTTCGAGCCATTCGAGCCGGTGGTGACGGAGCTAGACTCGTTGTTTGCACCAGTGGCTGAAGGTAACAAGTTAGCAGAACTCACGCTATTGGAGCTAGAGCCGTTGGTTGAACCGGTGGCTGAAGGCAACAAGTCAACAGAGCTCGAGCCGTTGGAACCCGAGCCTGCTGAGGCTGTGGCGGTGACTGAGCTAGATCCGTTGGTTGAACCAGTGGCTGACGGCAACAAGTTAGCAGAGCGTGAGCCATTGTTGAAGCCCGAGCCAGTCGAGCTGGTGGAGATCACGGAGCTAGGGCCGTTCTTTGCACCAGTTACCGAAGACGACGAGTTAACAGAGCTGGAGCCACTGAAACCCGAGCCAGCTGACGTTGCGGTGGAAATTGAGCTAGAGCTGTTCTTTGCACCAGTTGCCGAGGGAGCAGAGCTAACAGGGATGGAGCCATTAGAACTGGAGCCATTCGACCCAGTGGTGACGGAGCTAAAGCCGTTGTTTGCACCAGTGGCCGAAGGCTTACCAGAGCTCGAGCCGTTGTTCGCACCAGTGGCTGAAGGCTCCAACTTAACAGAGCTTGAGCCACTGGAGCCCGAGCCAGCTGAGGCTGTGGCGGTCACTGAGCTAGATCCGTTGCTTGCACCAGTGGCCAAGGGCACCGAGTTAACAGAACTGGAGCCATTGAAGTTCGAGCCATTCGAGCCGGTGGTGACGGAGCTAGACCCGTTGTTTGCACCAGTGGCTGAAGGCTCCAACTTAACAGAGCTTGAGCCACTGGAGCCCGAGCCAGCTGAGGCTGTGGCGGTGACTGAGCTAGATCCATTGTTTGCACCAGTTGCCGAGGGAGCAGAGCTAACAGGGATGGAGCCATTAGAACGGGAGCTATTCGAGTCAGTGGTGACGGAGCTAAAGCCGTTGTTTGCACCAGTGGCCGAAGGCTTACCAGAGCTCGAGCCGTTGTTCGCACCAGTCGCCGATGGCGCATAGTTAACAGAGCTCGAGCCATTGGAACCCGAGCCTACTGAGGCTGTGGCGGTGACTGAGCTAGATCCGTTGTTTGCACCAGTGGCCGACGGAGCAGACCTAACAGCGATAGAGCCATTAGAACGGGAGCCATTCGACCCAGTGGTGACGGAGCTAAAGCCGTTGTTTGAACCAGTAGCCGAAGGCTTTAACTTAACAGAGCTCGAACCATTGGAGCCAGAGCCTGCTGAGGCTGCGATCGTGACGGAACTAGAGCCATTCCTCAAGCCAGTGGCCGAGGGCGCAGAGCTAACAGGGCTCGAGCCATTGGAGCCCGAGCCTGCTGAGGCTGCGGCGGTGACTGAGCTAGATCCGTTGTTTGCGCCAGTGGCCAAGGGCACCGAGTTAACAGAACTGGAGCCATTGAAGTTCGAGCCATTCGAGCCGGTGGTGACGGAGCTAGACCCGTTGTTTGCACCAGTGGCTGAAGGCTCCGACTTAACAGAGCTTGAGCCACTGGAGCCCGAGCCAGCTGAGGCTGTGGCGGTGACTGAGCTAGATCCGTTGCTTGCGCCAGTGGCCAAGGGCACCGAGCTAACAGAACTGGAGCCATTGAAGTTCGAGCCATTCGAGCCGGTGGTGACGGAGCTAGACCCGTTGTTTGCACCAGTGGCTGAAGGCTCCGACTTAACAGAGCTTGAGCCACTGGAGCCCGAGCCAGCTGAGGCTGTGGCGGTGACTGAGCTAGATCCATTGTTTGCACCAGTTGCCGAGGGAGCAGAGCTAACAGGGATGGAGCCATTAGAACTGGAGCCATTCGACCCAGTGGTGACGGAGCTAAAGCCGTTGTTTGCACCAGTGGCCGAAGGCTTACCAGAGCTCGAGCCGTTGTTCGCACCAGTCGCTGATGGCGCATAGTTAACAGAGCTCGAGCCATTGGAACCCGAGCCTACTGAGGCTGTGGCGGTGACTGAGCTAGATCCGTTGTTTGCACCAGTGGCCGACAGAGCAGACCTAACAGCGATAGAGCCATTAGAACGGGAGCCATTCGACCCAGTGGTGACGGAGCTAGACCCGTTGTTTGCACCAGTGGCTGAAGGCTCCAACTTAACAGAACTCGAACCATTGGAGCCCGAGCCTGCTGACGCTGTGGTGGTGACTGAGCTAGAGCCATTCTTCAAACCAGTGGCCGAAGGCTCCAAGATAGCAGTGCTCCAGCCATTCGAGCCGGTGGTGACGGTGCTAGAACCGTTGGTTGAACCAGTGGCCGAAGGCTCCAACTTAACAGAGCTGAAACCATTGGAGCCAGAGCCTGCTGAGGCTGTGGTGGTGACTGAGCTAGATCCGTTGCTTGCACCAGTGGCCAAGGGCACCGAGTTAACAGAACTGGAGCCACTGAAGTTCGAGCCATTCGAGCCGGTGGTGACGGAGCTAGACCCGTTGGTTGAATCAGTGGCTGAAGGCTCCAACTTAACAGAGCTGGAACCATTGGAGCCCGAGCCTGCTGAGGCTGAGGCCGTGACGGAACTAGAGCCATTCTTCAAACCAGTGGCCGAGGGCACCGAATTGACAGAGCTCCGGCCATTCGAGCCGGTGGTGACAGAGCTAGACCC
This sequence comes from Wickerhamiella bombiphila, assembly GCA_030561035.1. Taxonomy (NCBI): domain Eukaryota; kingdom Fungi; phylum Ascomycota; class Dipodascomycetes; order Dipodascales; family Trichomonascaceae; genus Wickerhamiella; species Wickerhamiella bombiphila. The sequence continues at coordinate 83,044 of JAKTWK010000024.1, forward strand.
GTTGGTTGAACCAGTGGCTGAAGGCTCCAACTTAACAGAGCTGGAACCATTGGAGCCAGAGCCTGCTGAGGCTGTGGCGGTGACTGAGCTAGATCCGTTGCTTGCACCAGTGGCCAAGGGCACCGAGTTAACAGAACTGGAGCCACTGAAGTTCGAGCCATTCGAGCCGGTGGTGACCGAGCTAGAGCCGTTGTTCGCACCAGTGGCTGAAGGCTCCAACTTAACAGAACTCGAACCATTGGAGCCAGAGCCTGCTGAGGCTGCGATCGTGACGGAACTAGAGCCATTCCGCAAGCCAGTGGCCGAGGGCACCGAGTTGACAGAGCTCCAGCCATTCGAGTGGGCGGTGACGGAGCTGGAGCCATTCCTCAAACCAGTGGCCGAGGGCGCAGAGCTAACAGGGCTCGAGCCATTGGAGCCCGAGCCTGCTGAGGCTGCGGCGGTGACTGAGCTAGATCCGTTGTTTGCGCCAGTGTCCAAGGGCACCGAGTTAACAGAACTGGAGCCATTGAAGTTCGAGCCATTCGAGCCGGTGGTGACGGAGCTAGACCCGTTGTTTGCACCAGTGGCTGAAGGCTCCAACTTAACAGAGCTTGAGCCACTGGAGCCCGAGCCAGCTGAGGCTCTGGCGGTGACTGAGCTAGAGCCATTCTTCAAACCAGTGGCCGAAGGCTCCAAGATAGCAGTGCTCGAGCCGTTGTTCGCACCAGTCGCCGGTGGCTCATAGCTAACAGAGCTTGAACCATTGGATCCCGAGCCTGCTGAGGCTGAGGCCGTGACTGAGCTAGATCCGTTGTTTGCACCAGTAACCAAGGGCACCGAGTTAACAGAACTGGAGCCACTGTTCGAGCCATTCGAGCCGGTGGTGACGGAGCTAGACCCGTTGTTTGCATTAGTGGCTGAAGGCGCAGGGTTTATAGAGCTAGAGCCATTGGAGCCGGAGCCAGCTGAGGTTGCGGTGGTGACGGAAGTAGACCCAGTATTTGCACCAATGGCCGCCGAAGCAGAACTAACAGGGATGGACCCATTGGAACCGGAGCCATTCGAGCCGGTGGTGACGGAGCTAGAGCCGTTGGTTGAACCAGTGGCTGACGGCAACAAGTTAGCAGAGCTCGTGCCATTGTTGAAGCCCGAGCCAGTCGAGCTGGTGGAGATCACGGAGCTAGGGCCGTTCTTTGCACCGGTTACCGAAGACGAGTTAACAGAGCTGGAGCCACTGAAGCCCGAGCCAGCTGAGGTTGTGGTGGGGACTGTGCTAGAGCCATTCTTCAAACCGGTGGCTGAGTGCACCGAGTTGACAGAGCTCCAGCCATTCGAGCCGGCGGTGACGGAGCTAGACCCGTTGTTTGCACCAGTGGCTGAAGGCTCCAACTTAACAGAGCTTGAGCCACTGGAGCCCGAGCCAGCTGAGGCTGTGACGGTGACTGAGCTAGATCCGTTGCTTGCACCAGTGGCCAAGGGCATCGAGTTAACAGAACTGGAGCCATTGAAGTTCGAGCCATTCGAGCCGGTGGTGACGGAGCTTGACCCATTGTTTGCACCAGTGGCTGAAGGCTCTAACTTAACAGAACTCGAACCATTGGAGCCCGAGCCTGCTGACGCTGTGGTGGTGACTGAACTAGAGCCATTCTTCAAACCAGTGGCCGAGGGCACCAAATTGACAGAGCTCCAGCCATTCGAGCCGGTGGTGACGGAGCTAGAGCCGTTGGTTGAACCAGTGGCTGAAGGCTCCAACTTAACAGAGCTGGAACCATTGGAGCCCGAGCCTGCTGAGGCTGAGGCCGTGACGGAACTAGAGCCATTCTTCAAACCAGTGGCCGAAGGCTCCAAGTTAGCAGTGCTCAAGCCGTTGTTCGCACCAGTCGCCGGTGGCGCATAGCTAACAGAGCTGGAGCTATTGGAGCCAGAGCCAGTCGAGCTGGTGGAGATCATGGAGCTAGAGCGGTTGTTTGCACCAGTGGCCGAAGGCTCCAAGTTAACAGAGCTCGAACTATTGGAGCCATAGCCTGCTGAGGTTGCGGCGGTGATGAAACTAGAGCCGTTCTTCAAACCAGTGGCCGAGGGCACCGAGTTGACAGAGCTCCAGCCATTCGAGCCGGTGGTGACGGAGCTAGACCCGTTGGTTGAATCAGTGGCTGAAGGCTCCAACTTAACAGAGCTGGAACCATTGGAGCCCGAGCCTGCTGAGGCTGAGGCCGTGACGGAACTAGAGCCATTCTTCAAACCAGTGGCCGAGGGCACCGAATTGACAGAGCTCCGGCCATTCGAGCCGGTGGTGACAGAGCTAGACCCGTTGGTTGAACCAGTGGCTGAAGGCTCCAACTTAACAGAGCTGGAACCATTGGAGCCAGAGCCTGCTGAGGCTGTGGTGGTGACTGAGCTAGATCCGTTGTTTGTACCAGTAGCCAAGGGCACCGAGTTAACAGAGCTGGAGCCACTGAAGTTCGAGCCATTCGAGCCGGTGGTGACGGAGCTAGACCCGTTGTTTGCACCAGTGGCTGAAGGCTCCAACTTAACAGAACTCGAACCATTGGAGCCCGAGCCTGCTGAGGCTGTGGTGGTGACTGAGCTAGATCCGTTGTTTGCACCAGTAGCCAAGGGCACCGAGTTAACAGAGCTGGAGCCAATGAAGTTCGAGCCATTCGAGCCGGTGGCTGAACGCAACAAGTTAGCAGAGCTCGAGCCATTGGAACCGGAGCCAGTCAAGACTGTGGAGCTAAAGCCGTCGCTCACACCAGTGATTGAGGGCGCAGACTTGATAGGGCTCGATAGTTTTGAACCAGAACCAGTTGAGACAGCTTTCAAGGAGCTAGTGCCCTTCTCGGCACCAGCAGCTGTGGATGCTGAGCTCTCGAGACTCGAGGCATTCATACCATCTCCGGAAGTAGCTGCGGTGTATACGGAGCTTGGACTGATATTGCCACTAGCAGCCTTATGAGAAGAGCTTGCAGAAGCAATGGGGCTAGATCCAGTGTAGGGCATAGAGGTCATGGAGCTATTGCCAGTTCTAATACTGCCACCGGAAGGACCAGGACTTAAGAACTGTGTGCTGCTGTTTTCATGGATAGATGACCAAATTGAGGCAGTTGGACTAGAGTTGATCACTCCAGAACTAGGTGTAGAGATTGAGGGTACAAACGTCGAAACATTATCACCTGAAGAAATTGGGGGTATCGTATTAGAGGAGCTGTGACTGTTCCAAGGTGTAGTCGCTGAAGTAGCCGAGTTGTCAGGGGTGTAACTGTTAACAATAGAGCCCCGCCGATCAGCTGTAGTAGCAACACTTGGTGCAATCACCCGTGTTGAAATGGATTTAGAGTTATCATTAAGAGAGTTGGACTTGACAACATGGGTACTCTTCGTACTCTCTATGACTTCAGTGCTCTCCGAAGCTGATACTGTATGACCGCTGGGTTTAGAACCATATGAATAAGAGGACGTGGGAATGATAGCACCAGGCGAAGATGTGCTAGCAGGATTTTGGTCCCTAGTCCGAGTCGACCAAGGTTCGCCGGTCATGCTCAAAACAGATGTAAAACTGCTAGCAATGGAGTCCTGAGAGGCGCTGGATACTGATGAGGGGATACCAGTCCCAGGGGTTTCAGGTATACTCCTGGAGTTTTGGTTCACAATCGAGGAGGAGCTACTGGAATAAGTAACCAAAGAGCTTGCACCAGATTTCTTATTCGAGGTCGATCTGGGCTCGCTGCTCACACCAGAGTCCTGAAATGAACTAGTTGCATACTGGTTCTCAGTCGCGGAAGAGCCACTAACATATGAAGCCGCTAAAGAGGTCAAAGCTGTATTGGTATTCGAGATTGATATGAGACTATCAATTCCGGAGGACTGACTTGGCTTCGCGGAGTTTCGATTCATATTCGAAGTTGGCCTCTCATCATTAGATGTGGGGCTGGAAGCAGACGGACCTCTCGAAGATGTTACGCCATCTATCTCCGACCCAGTTGAGTAGGAGGTCATTGTGTGGCATGCATAAGTCACAGTGGACGTGATAGGACCAGTCTCACATGGTGCTGGCTCGTCCAGTCCCATTACCGAAATATCCTGTGTTGTGAAGTCAAATAACGATAGTTTCCAGTTCGCATATTTAATGGCTTCCGCAAGATCGAAATTCACGAGGAAGCACTCACCGCAGCCACGACTTGTCGTCCAGGCTTCACCTAGATTTTGCAGAGCAGCGTTGAGATATTGACGGGTGTAACTGAAGAGAGTTGCCTCTTCTCCGCGATCAATGGGCCAGGCGATATAACAGAGATATAGACGTTCGGCCCAGAGATACACAATATCTTTCATGTACAATATTATCAGACTGGCTTCATGCTGCGGCAAGCAAGTAAGCTGCGCCGTGTCTTCCATGAGTGCTTTAGTTATTGACATAACCTCTTCCATGTTCGTTAGTGCACTATTATGCGACCAAGCAGCTGAAGGAGGGTATTCCGAAAGCTTCGACTTCGCATCCTCTAAATACTGTAGGATCCTGTCGTCATCATCTGGGCAGAAAGGACATTCTGCCTGGCTCACTGACACCGACTCACAGATGTCCGCATCCTGTGCATCAGTGTCCTGTGCCAGAGTTAGTGCAACTGATCCAACAAAAGCTGTCAGTACTCTAAGTCGCATTTGGTGTTGTGAAGGGTGCTTGGCACCTCCTTTGTACTTGTTGGCGCAGAATTGACGCCTAGTACCCTACTGCAAGGGATCTACATTTGCTGTACATTTCCTGCAAGATATTTTGCGTGGCAGTAAAAGACACCTTGGCATGGCACTCACACTGTTCTACGGAGATCATGAGAATGGACGTACAAAATCACAATTTAAAGATACTCGACTCGCCATAGCCGTAATCTTTCTGAAAGTTCCTAAATTTACATGAATAGCACAACGCCTTGTTGATGCAGTTTGTGCATTTTGCGGCAGACGAATGGTCTACCCCGCTGGTTCCAGGCACTTACGCCGAGACTGGACATCCGAAGATCCGGTTAGGCGTCAGGGTATGGGTCACTATACATATCGGTTGCATTCTATATGGTCTCGGCAGAGTGTGAATAAATCCTAATATAACCTCAATAGTTTATGGAGCTATGTACCTGTAGCAACATGCCCGTCTTGGTTGACTTTTGAATTAGTTCTAGGGTAAAGTTTGGTCTTATCTGGTAGTGTGACGTAGACAAGGATCGAAGCGTCCTTTGTGTAGTAACGATCCTCGAGATGCATGCTCCCGCATTGCAGCAATCAGTGCCGTACACCGCAGAGCATATGCAAGCGCCGCATTAACCGGTGTTTGTCAGCTAGCGCACGGAGGCTTAATGCCATCCCACAATGCTACATGCCAGGACAGAGCGACCAATCAGGTGTGATATTCGGATGTGCAATTACCAGATACTTGTAGGCGTATCAATATATTCATTAGCTGTGTGTTTTCACGGTTCACCGTCATTCTATGACTGAGTAATCATACGGTGCCTGGGGCATCAATAACTCATCGTCCAAGGTGAATCTAGCCCCTCACGTTCGAGACAGTGATGTGCAGTCCCTTGGATACTCGGATGTGAGAGCATGTGTCACTTACTAATTTTTTTTTCTATCACGTACGTACGTAATCGGTTTTAATGCAATCGCGCTCAGGTGCATCAAAATATGTACTATGTGTGCATGTCGGCTGCAACGAGGCCACATCAATTCCAGGGTTCATTTCGATCTAGTGAACACATGTTATACTATTGTCACTTGTCTACATGTTAAATATATTGGGTTGCATAGAGTGGATCATTAAGGTAGCTGTCAGGGTTGTAGCGACGTTAATACCGATTTGCAAATTATACACAGGTTCCATACCACACCGGAGGGGCCGGAAGACATCGCCCCCACATTGTTCATTATCATCCGAGGTTATCTCTTGTGACTTCAGCAGTGGCTTCTACGTCGATCATTAAAGCCATCACGATACACGCTATCGAATAACCTCAAAGGAGGTCTCACCATATACTCCTGTAAATCCATATTTACCCTAGGAAAGATGCCGAATTCCATTTCAGTGGCAGACTCAGATAACGTAGCTTGGCACAATTTATTTGTGCATAAGCGAGGTCAATATATCAGTGCGTAATAAACCTAGCCCCGAGCGACAGCCAGACCAAATTGAGCAACGTTTTGTCGAGCACGCGCATGAACACACTCCCTGTATCCCTACACCTCGATTCCCCCGCAGAAGTCTTGTACAATGACGACAATAACGAAAGAAATGTTGAAGAACATTAGTCCATTATACATATATATATGAGAAAAACCATTCAAAAGAATCCAAGGGTATAATAAGTATAGAAACCAGTATGTCAGTCCTTACATCAGGACTGTGACGAAGGTGAATACTCCGGCCGCAAGCCATCCCATCGGCCTAACCTTAGTACCACTGTTAGCAGCAGATCGCTTCCTCAGACCAACATTCTCTGTTGAACTTTCTGATGGCGTGAGATAACTCACATGTTCCACAGAAGTAGGTAGGGTACTATTCACACTTTCAGGGTTGAGGTTCACGTGATTGACGAGCTCTGCAATGTGCACATTGGGACCTAGTGAGTGACTGGTCGGCTCCGGGAGGAACCGCATATGATACCTCCATGTCTGAGTGAACGTGAATGAGGTAGGGCCACTTGCCACATATGTGGATCCACCACTGCTGACTGTAGAAGTACAACAAGTGCAAACTGAAGTAGTTGTTACTACAGTCGTTGTAGTTACTTCCGTGGCTGTCCGAGTGAGGTAGTCGGTGTCCGTATCAGTAACTGTAATATATATTGGTCCCGAACTTGAGCTTGTCGGTGTTGGACTCTCCGTGGGGCTAGTCGAGCTGTTACTTTGGGACAAAGGTATAGTAGTAGCGGGTGATCTCAATGCAGGCGTAGATGCAGGCGCTGTTATACTCTGCTTTCCAGAGCTAGTTGTAGGGTTGACCGCTGATATTGTCTCATAGGTGGATGAAACCGGACCCTTGGATGACACCGACCTTTGTGCAATAAAGCTACTAGAGGTTGGACAAGAAGATATTGAGACAACAGAGCTGTTGACTGCTAATGTCGAAACCATAGAATTGACATCAGAAGAGACCATAGAAGTCATAGATGGTGTTGAGGTAGTTGACCCTGAGATGTTCGAAGAAGCAGAAGTCACAAAGCTGGGACCCTCGGAGCTGGTTAATGAAGCTGAGCGCATCCCCTGAGATCGCATATCGGAGTTCACCATGGCACTGCTAAACGATATCAGGCTAGTGCCCACAGATCCTCCACCAGTGGTGTCAGTAGACACAGCATAGCTGTTTATAATCTTCGAAGTTGGAGCTGCAGAGCTGCCATTGGCAGAAACAGCTGTAGGGATCGCAGCCTTGGACGTCGGAGCTACCGAACTCATCTCCGCAGAGACAGCAGGAGTATTAACGCTCTTGGACGCCGGAGCCACTGAGCTGGTACTAGAGCCGTTCACAAACTTAGATGTCGGAGTCACTGAGCTCAGACTAGAGCTGTTCATAAACTTCGACGTCGGAGCCACCGAGCTGGCATTAAGAGCCACAATAGAGCTGTTTGAAGCCTTAGATGTCGGGGCCACAGAACTAAGACTAGAGCTGTTCATAATCTTGGACGTCGGAGCCACCGAGCTGACATTCGTAGAAACAGAAGAGTTCACAGCCTTGGATGTCGAGGTCACTGAGCTGAGACTAGAGCTGTTCACAAACTTCGACGTTGGAGCCACAGAGCTGGCATTAGGAGCCACAAGAGAGCTGTTTGCAGCCTTGGATGTCGGCACCGCAGAGCTGAGACTAGAGCTGTTCACAAACTTCGATGTTGGAGCCACAGAGCTGGCATTAGGAGCCACAAGAGAGCTGTTTGCAGCCTTGGATGTCGGAGCTGCAGAGCTGGCATTCGTAGAAACAGAATAGTTCACAGCCTTGGATGTCGGAGTCACTGAGCTGAGACTAGAGCTGTTCACAAACTTCGACGTTGGAGCCACAGAGCTGGCATTAGGAGCCACAAGAGAGCTGTTTGCAGCCTTGGATGTCGGAGCTGCAGAGCTGGCATTCGTAGAAACAGAAGAGTTCACAGCCTTGGATGTCGGAGTCACTGAGCTGAGACTAGAGCTGTTCACAAACTTCGACGTCGGAGCCGCAGAGCTGGCATTAGGAGCCACAAGAGAGCTGTTTGCAGCCTTGGATGTCGGCACCGCAGAGCTGAGACTAGAGCTGTTCACAAACTTCGATGTTGGAGCCACAGAGCTGGCATTAGGAGCCACAATAGAGCTGTTCACAAACTTGGATGTCGGAGCCATCGAGCTGACATTAGGAGCCGCAAGAGAGCTGTTTGCAGCCTTGGATGTT
>JAKTWK010000025.1:0-82581 GCA_030561035.1 Wickerhamiella bombiphila
AAACACGTGACTGAATGGCTTCTGGAGAGGATTGCATTGGGTCTCAGTCACCGTTCGATGATGGAGTCGTTTGTTGATATGGCTGGAACATATGGCTAAATGGACGTCACTGCTCAAGTAGCAGTGAAATATTGTGCCAAATCATGGACGACACGGGTATTCTATTAGTACCACTTCATGGAAAGCACTATCACACTAATAGTGCTGAAATCTGGCTCTCAATGGGCGGGCTTGCACACTCACATGGACGAGTCTTCAGGTCCGCAGCGCCGATTCTGGCAGCTAATGGACGGGCTTCTCAGGCTCACAGTTACGTGTTTGCAGACCTGTATTTTAGCACCAACTAATTCCGTTAGATCAACAGATGGTTCGTGACTTCGGATACATGTGATTGCATGGCCTCTGGGAAGAATTTCCTTTGGCCACAGTCACCATTCGAATAACGGACCCGTACTTTGATCTGATAGGGATATCGCCACTTCTGCATCTAATTGCTACTTCGGCAGTTTTTGATTGTGGCAACTCATGGACAATAATGGTACACTATTGGTACCGCTTTATGGACAGCACTGTCACACTGATAATGCTTAAATCTGGCTGCTCAATGGGCGGACTTGCAGACACAGTGAACGGGTCTTCAAGTTCGCAGTGCCGATATGGCAGCTAATGGACGGGCTTCTCAGGCTCACAGTTACGTGTCTGCAGATCTGTACTTTAGCGCCGACTAATTTCCGTCCAATCAACGGGTGGTTCCTGGCTTTGGATACATGTGATTGAATGGCTTCTGGAAAAGATTTTCATGGGCCACAGTCACCGTTCGAATAACGGAACCAAACGTTGATCTGACACGGATATGGTCACTTATGGGTCTCATTGCTATTCGCAGTGCTTAATTTTGGCAACTCATGGACAATAATGGTACTCTATTGGTACCTCTTTATGGACAGCACTCTCACACTGCTTAAATCTGGCTGCGAAGAGGACGGACTCGCAGACTCACATGGATATGTCTGCAAGTCTTTAGCGCCGATTCTGGCAGCGAATGGACGGGTTTCCTAGGCTCACAGCTACGTGTTTGCAAACCCGTACTGTAACGCCAAATTATTTCGGTTAGATCAGCGGATGGTTTCTAACGTTGGATACATGCGATTGAATGGCCACTAGTGAAACGAATGTCACAGGCTACAATCACCGTTCAAATGATAGAACCTTTTGTTGATCTGATTGGAATGTGCTCAATAAATCATCGACACAAATGGTATTCTAATATTACCACTTTATGGACAGCACTGCCACACTGGCAATGCTTAAATCTGGCTGCTCAAAGGACGGGCTTGCACACTCACATAGACGAGTTTTCAGGTCCGCAGCGCCGATTCTGGCAGCTAATGGACGGGCTTCTCAGGCTCACAGTTATGTGTCTGCAGACCTGTACTTTAGCGCCAACTAATTCCGTTAGATCAACGGATGGTTCGTGACTTTGGAAACACGTGACTGAATGGCTTCTGGAGAGGATATCTATGGGTCTCGATCACCGTTCGATGATGGAATGGTTTTTTGATATGGCAGGAACCTATGGCTAAATGGACGTCACTGCTCAAGTAGCAGTGAAATATTGTGCCAACTCATGAACGACACGGGTATTCTATTGGTACCACTTCATAGAAGGCACTATCACGCTAATAGTGCTTAAATCTGGCTGCTCAATAGGCAGACTTGCAGACTCATGTGAACGGGTCTTCAAGTTCGCAGCGCCGATTATGGCAGCTAATGGATTGGTTGCTCAGGTTCGCTTTCACGTGTCTGCAAACCGGGTACTCTAGCGCCAAATAATCCCATTCAATCAACAGATGGTTCGTGACTTCGGATACATGTGATTGCATGGCCTCTGAGAAGGATTTCCTTTGGCCACAGTCACCGTTCGAATAATAGAACCGTACTTTGATCTGACAGGGATATCGCCACTTCTGCATCTAATTGCTACTTCGGCAGTTGTTGATTGTGGTAACTCATGGACAATACGGGTACTCTATTGGTACTACTTTATGGACAACACTGTTGACACCGACAGTGCATAAATCTGGCGGCTCAATGAGCGGGTTGGCAGACTCACATGGAAAAGTCGTCAAGTTCGCAGCGCCGATTCTGGCAGCTAATGGACGGATTTCTTAGGCTCACATTTACGTTTCTGCAAACCCGCGCTATAGCTCCAATAATTTCTGTTAGATCAACGGCTAGTTCGTGATTTCGGATACATGTGATTGAATGGCTTCTGGAAAAGACTTTCATGGGATACAATCACCGTTCGAATAATGCAATCATACGTTGATCTGACAGAGATAGGACCATGGATCTCATTGCTACTTCGGCAGTGCTTGATTGTGGAAACTCATGGACAATACTCGTACTCTGTTGGTACTACTTTATGGACAGCACTTTTACATTGGTGCGTAAATTTGGCTGCGCAACGGACGGGCTTGCAGTCTCACATGGACGAGTCTTCGGGTGTGCAGCGCCGGTGCCGGCAGCTAGTGAACGGTTTCACAGGCACACAGTCACGTGTCTACAGATAGGCGCTAGAGCGCCAAATAATCTCCGTTGTATCAATGGATGGTTCATGACTTTGGATAAATGTGACTGAATGGCCTCAGGAAATGATTTTCATGGGCTACAATCACCGTTCAAATAACGGAACCATACGTCGGTTTGATAGAAATGTACTCATGGGCACCACTAATATTCTATTGGCACCACTTCATGGAACACGCTGCTACATTGTCAGTGCTTAAATCTGGCTGCTCAATGGACGGACCCGCGGACTCACATGTCCCATGGACCTGGTTCTCAGGATAACAGTTACGTGTCTGCAAACCCTTATTATAGCACCGATATAAGGCTGCTTGATTAATGGATGGCTCTTAACATTGGATACATGGCTATATCCTCTAAGGAAACGAATGTCATGAGCTACAGTAGCTGTTGGAATTCTGATACTATGGACTCAATCGGCAACGTACATTGATACCAAAGGGTGGTACTATTATGCTGGCAGTGCAAAACACTGGATAACTATGGTTAGTACTGGTAGCATATCGGTTCTATCTCACAGACGAAACGATCATACATATACCGGCGGTGTACTTGACGCTTCAGGGTCATGAATAAATGGAATGTGCAGGCACACAAGTACGCGACGCCGGATTCGTGATTGATTAACAGGCAAAATATATGGGCTCATATGCACGAGACTATTATACTGCTCGCGCCAGACCTGCTGACCTTTACTGACCGGAATTCTCACATCGCAGACAAGTCGATTATCGTATATCTGAGCTACGACCACCTGATCAATGGTTTGTAACTTTGGATATACGTGATCAAGTTGTGTGTTTATGAGAGGTTTCTGGGGTATGATAATCGTTCGTGTTAAGACTGTGTGTGTTGTTCGTGTATGGTAATGAGTGGAGAATGTTACCCAATACAACTATCCACTGAAAATGAAAATGAAAAATTTGGATTCATACTGAGCTGCTATGCCAGGAGTACATCATCAACACCTATGGACGCCCCTGGTACTCGACTGGTACTACCCCCTTAAGGAACAAGAAGTTCAACGGATGGCTCGTGACCTTGGATGCACGTGACAGAAAATGGCCTCCAGTGAAACGGATCCATGGACAAGCATCAAACGTTTATCTGTCAGAATTATTGGCCACTCATACACACCACTGGTACTCTATTGGTACCACTTTATGGACACTACTTTATGGACGCTGCAATGGCAGTTCTTAAATCTCTCTGCTCAATTGGTTGTTTGGCAGACCCACAAGGACGAGTCTTCAAAGTCCGCAGTGCTGATTCTAACTGTTAGTGAACTGGCTTCTGCGAACTTTTGCTATGGCGCCAACTAATCTGCTCCTGATTAGCGGCTAGCTCGTGACTTCGAATACATGCGATTGAATGGTCTCTGGAAAGGAATTCCATGGGACACAGTCACCATTCGAATGAGGGAATCATACGTTAATTTGACGGGAATTTGGCCACTGATGGATATCATTGCGACTTAGGCAGTACTTAATTGTGGAAGCTCATGGACGACAATGGGACTATGAAAGTACGTTATGGACAAACCTACCACACTGATAGTGCTAGAATCTGTCTACTCATTTGGTGCCTTCGCAGACTTACCAGGACGCATCTTCGAGTTCACAGCGCCGAATAATTTCTAATACGGATGGTTCGTGGCTTCGGACATACGTGATTGAATGGCCGCTGGTGAAACGAATATGATAGGCTACAGTCAACGTCCGAATGATAAAACCATTTGTTCATCTGATAGGAATGTACCCATTCATGGATACCAATGGTATTTTATTAGTATCACTTCATGGAACGCGCTGCTATATCTCTATCTACAGTGCTTAGATTAGGCTGCTCAATGGGCGGACAGGCAGACTCACATGGACGGGGGGGGGGGGCATTAGGTCCGCAGAACTGAATCTGCAATGTTTTTGTGGGATTCTCAGGCTGGCATCCATGTTTCTGCAGACATCTTCTTGGCGCTAACTTGCTTCCTTTTGATATATAGAGGTTTGAGACTTCGAATATATGTAATTGAATATCCTCCAGTGAAACGAATGTCATGGGCTACAGTTGCCGTTGAAGAATAGAACCATATGTTCCGATAAGAAAACATGGCTGGTGATAGACACCACTGCTACCTGAGCGATTTCTGAACGCATGAACACCACTAGTATTCTATTGGCGCAACTTATGGAAGAAATAGTTGCACTGACGCTGTCTAAATCTGACTGTTCCATGACCGACACTCAGACTCACATGGAGGCCTCAAGGTCGTAGAGCCGATTTTGACTACTGATGAATGGGGTTCTCAGGCTCAGTAAGATGACCTTGTGAGTCTGTACCATCAACATTTTAATCGTTTTATATGCGGTTTGGTTCGTGTCCTTGGATATACGTGATTGGATGGTTTTTGAAGATATTCATCTGCTAGAATTAATGATAGAGGGATCACACCATACATATATTTGAAAAAAAAATAATATATGGAATCTGATGAATACGTTACTCTTCTACCGGCAAGTGATTGCGGCTACTCAAGTACACCACTGGCTGGCAGTTCCATAGTACTTGTGAACACGCAACACTGTACTGCTACATTATATGTGCATGAGGATCAACTATTAACACAGGGGTATGTATACGGCATTGTATTGGTAAACAAGCAAAACAGATAGGCTCACATGAACGAGGCTTATAATATCGCTACGCCGAACCTGACACCTTTTGATCGATATTGACTAGTAAAGACAAGACTAATGTCGAATATATCTGAATTATGGCCACCTGATCAACGGAGAATAACCTCAGAATTCTCTGATGTATGAAATGTCATGTGCCGTAGACAGTCACCAGTTAAAATGCCGCTCCTTTAGCCAGTATAAAAATGAGAAGTTCGAAACAGACCAATTCTTCAGCTGAATTTCCAACGGCTAACACTTCTATATCAGTTGGTGTTAACTCTATAGTGTTGATCTCCGTGGCTACACTCGTGATGCAGATCAAGTCCCATCCTACTATTATTGCTATAATTAGCAAAGCACTCCCACTATAAATACTCCAAAAAGGCTCGATTTCAGAGATTACTGAGCACCAGCAGAGCTAGCTTCCACATGTAGTGACGAAAGGAACAAATGCACATTTACAAGACCAAAAAGAGAAGGATGCAAGAACACAACGCCAAGCTATACTTAAATGAACCAAGTCAATTGCGTCCTACTCTGCTCCAAACCCGGTTAACTTCATGCCTTAAACTTGAGCCTCATTGACACTACTTCAGTTCAGCCAGAAGTCAAATATATATATATATATATATATATATATATATATATATATAGCTGCAATTCCAGCAGCTGGTTTTCCGTTACTGACTGTAATCGGTTTATGACTTCAATCATCATCTCTATGCACTCGCGGCATAGATCAAGCCATAACATCAGCAATAACAACATGCTTCCTATTTCATTAGCCAAGTTGAATTGAAATTGTACAAAATGGTTCAGATGAGGGTACTACATGTACCACGTCTCAGTTGTGTACTGAATTGCGGCCTAACAGCCGACACAGGTTCCCATGGGTTTAGAGTGCGCCGGAGATCAAGGCGTTCCGCCAACACCCTCCAATAGCCACCACAAGATTAGAGTTCTAGAGTGTTATAGATTCTGTAAATAATATTATCTCGGCAGTGGAGCGGTGGGTATCACGATTATATGTGCAAACAGGGTCGACTTGTCTCATCCTCTGTATTGCGTCAGGTAGGCAGCCGTATAGGCGAGCGTTGAAACGGAGTGTTGTTGTGGTTACGCCTCATGGGGAAAATCATGAGTTAACGAAGATCACAAGTAACTTCTTTGACACGTGTGAAGTCCAAATCCAGCTCTGCGAGTTAGGTGATCCCTGGGCTGCCTCTTGAAAATTAGTTCTCAGGCTAGTCGTGAAAGTGACATCGCTAAGGTAACTATGAGTTAATTTGACAGGAACACATAACTGTTTCCAAATGGATGTTTGAAGCTTACCTTACTCCACTTTCCTCATTAGCCAGCGCTGGCCACATACATCGGTTCCAGGAAGTCCGGGTATATATGCGACACTGGGATAAACCTCAACCTTTCTAAAACACTCCTATATTCAACTGACTTTATGGATATATCTTTATCTCTGTAGAAAAAAACACCGCCTGCTCTGCTACAATAAGTGCTAGCTTTTGTGCTGTTGATTCATCTAAACAGCCAGCTGAAGGCCAAAAAAATCACTGTATATATATTGACGTTGTAAGGATACTCACGTTTAGAGCAGCACAAAGTAGAGCCTTCTTATGGGGACCAGCGAATTTCCCCTCTACGTTGTCTCAGGGCTCGTTGCAAATGGCGCCAGTATCATCATGGTGTAAAGTTGTGGCTACTATATACTTTTGAAATAACTATTAGAGAAATCAATTTCCATGACGTAAAAAGTTGTTGATGGTTTGTTTTGGTATAACGGCTTTGGCATTATGATGCTGAGCTGGTTCAACTTCCCATTTGGAGTCTATTCCCCAGGCTTTGAATCAGGTTAACTTGAAGAATACGGGTATATATGAATTTTGGATGTAGCGAAAGCGTATTTGGGACAACCTGGAGTGCCCCGTATCAGTTTCTGTGACGTAATAGGGGATGATGCTATGTCTTCTGGTATCTCCAATATAGTGTCTAGAATTTGTAGTCTAAATGAGAGGACCACATCACATGGCATCGCATATATACCAAATGGGATTATAAAGTCAAAACTTCAGAACGAGGGCATATATATATCATGCAATGCGTGGTTGTCGGTCCACAGATAGGGTCAAATCTACTCGTTGGCAGCCCACATGATGAAGCCGTTTAGAACGTAATAGTAAAAATAAATGGTTGTTAACTTCACCTTACTATATTTCAAATTATGACCATGATCCATATCTCAAGGAAACTCCATCGGTCACTGGCACCAAATTACCTACAGTTCCACAGCAAGTGATTTAGGGGTTAGGTAGATTCAACGCTTCCCGTTGCGACTTTGAAGAGGGATCGAAATATGGCTTCTCAGCCAAAGATGTCACACGTGTGCCGTGACGAGCACCTCCTTCGTCCGCAAAGGGATCCTCGTCGGGGTAGTCATATACAGCGTAGTGCTGAGATTGACGATTATCCCACAAGGCGGATGTTCCCAAGCCCTTTACGGTAGGCTTCCAGTTGAACCTGACCTGTATATCAAGGTTATTTTCATAAACATCGAATAGCAGCGCGAGAATAGCTGCCGATTCCTTAGGTTCCAAGCCGACGATACGCTGGGTATACCGGCGGTTTACCCACAAGCTCTTCCAACCAGTGGCAGGGTTGGTTCTAATCAGAGGGTGTTCTCGTAAAATGTACTTGGGACCCGAGAGAGGATCATTCCGATCTACATACGGATGAGCCGACCGATAGATGGCAGTCTTACCATCTAGGAATTGCTGCAAAGGCTTTGATAGCTTGTCATATGCACCATATCCCGATACCCACAGAGTATCGCCTCCCACATCAGGTACCGTATCATTGTGTAGATGGGTAATTCCTGCCGGTTGAGCCTCGTGACTCAAGTCTGTATGCCAAAACGCGGTACCGAACGGATGCTTGAAGTCGAACTTAGTAGGGCTCTCTGCGCTAGCTAGCGCAGGCCACATTACTGAGATTCCCTGTAACCCAGGGACGAACGGAACCTTAGGATGGACTTCAACTTTGCCGTAGTATTCACCGAGCTCCAATTGTTTCTGAGGTGAAAGATCCTGATCTCGGAAAAACACTACCGTACGTTCGGCTATGAGGAGAGCCAACTCATCACGCTGCTGATTCGTCAATTCGGCGAGTTGAAGACCAACAATTTCCGTGCCCACATATTTCGTTAGATGCTTGACTTCCTTAGCAGCACCAAATAGAGCTTTCTTATCGGGGTCGGCAAACTTCCCGCGTTCAACATGTTCCCAAGGCTCACTCCGTACCTTAACGGCATCATCATGATAGAGCGGTGGTTCCTTCGGATATTCGGGATAACCTTTTGACAAGTCAATCCCGTAACGTTCATACCGGGCGCGGGTGTGCCGAGGGAGTTTAGAGACGTAGTCACTGTGGTCTCCACTTCCAATCTTCAGGCTGAGTTCAATTTCCCCGGGTTTGGAACCCGGAACAGTAGTAGTATCAACAACGAACGTCGAGGCTACAGGCAGCTGTAGGGTTCCATGGGCAGTAGATGTAGTAGTGGTCTCTACAGCAGTGCGTGGCGCCATTTGTGGATTCTAAAAGACTTCAATTGAATAGATATGTACAGAATATCGCGGTTCTTATCTTTTTAATATAGTTGAGTGCGAAAGGGCACATGACATGGCGCTCTCCAGAGATGCTGCAACTCACGAGTGGTCACGCCATCTCAATCAGAGAGTATTAACCGTGTTAATGAGGGAAACGATACCGATAAGG
Organism: Wickerhamiella bombiphila; assembly: GCA_030561035.1. Lineage (NCBI taxonomy): Eukaryota > Fungi > Ascomycota > Dipodascomycetes > Dipodascales > Trichomonascaceae > Wickerhamiella > Wickerhamiella bombiphila. The sequence continues at coordinate 9,051 of JAKTWK010000025.1, forward strand.
ATATGCATGGATAATCAACGCACATATATGTAATTGCTATCTATTGGACAAGCCGTGTTGCCTCCCTCACGTGCACCGTTGGTTAGTATTTCCCACATTACAAGCGTGAAAGCGTGAAGGCGCATGAGGTCAAAGAGTAGTTCCTCCCGAAGAGCGAATTGAACCAGCTGATTCTAACATCTGCACTTTATATATATTCAAAATGCCACAATATTTTAACCAACGACAACGAAACGTGGCATAATCGAGCAATTACAGTGAGATTCGAACATAATGGTTAAATGTACTACGCATATCACCCGCAGTATCTCTGTGCGTTAGTGGCCATGTCGCTCTGCTCACTAATCAGGGCGCTTCGGAAGAGCGGACCACAATCGAAAAAAAATTGGGGGCCATTTAATGAGGGACTGCGTGATTCTGGGCGGCAGCTCTCATCCGGATCTCGTCGCCCGTATATGCCATTCTCTGGACGTCCAACCTGCAGAGGTAACGCTGGGCATGTTCAGCAATGGCGAAACTAGTGTGCAGATTCACGATACTGTGCGAGAAAAGACCGTTTTCGTGGTGCAATCTGCATGTGGAGATGTCAACGATAGTCTTTTGGAGCTTATGATCATGATCTCCGCGTGTAAAAGTGCGTCTGCGAAGTCGGTTAATGCTGTATTACCGCTATTCCCTTATAGCAGACAGCTTGACGCGCGAGACGCGCGTGCACGGGCCATCAATGCCCCTGGTTTTGGTGTGGGGTCTGATTCACAGCATTCTGTGCCGGTCTCACGAAATGGGTCACTCTCTGGTACAGACACCACAGTGTTAACCCCTCCCCCATCGGCGGTGTCTCAGCCCAGTCCTCGCAAAGTACCCACTACCTTTGGAGAGGACTTGAGTCGCGAGGCAACGCCAGTTCCTGATGCTCTGCCAGGAATGATCCCGCCTCGGCTGGTGCCTCCTCGACAAAATGGTCCCGTCAGCCACTCTTCGGTTGCGACCCCAGCAACATCTTATGAAGATAACAACATTGGTTATCGCACGTGGATGGCTCAGTCTGGTGCACTGGTAGCAGCACTCCTCACCAATGCTGGAGCTGATCATGTGGTGACGTTGGACCTTCATGATCCGCACTTTCAGGGGTTCTTTGATATCCCCGTCGACAATCTTTACTTCCGGCCTTCATTGATTCAGTTTGTTTCGATGATGATCCCCAACTTTAAGGAAGCTGTAGTGGTGTCGCCTGATGCAGGAGGCGCCAAGCGGGCTACTGCAGTTGCCGATAGTCTTCACGCACGGTTTGCCTTGATCCACAAGGACCGGCGCAACAACGCCACATTATTGGTTGGAGATGTGGCAAACCGGGTGGTGATTATTGTGGATGATCTTGTCGACTCTGGACGTACCATGATGCGGGCTGCCAAAGTAGTTAAGGACCATGGGGCGGAACAGGTATGGGCCATTTGTAGCCATGGCCTGTTTAGCGGTGGTGCGATCCACAAGATACGCCGTAGTGCCATTGACCATGTGGTGACCACCAATTCTGTGCCTCAAGATCAACACAAAGCTATACTTGGGGATCGACTCCATGTTGTGGATGTATCACATATATTTGCCGAAGCGATCCGGCGAATCTACAACGGTGAATCGATCTCGATGTTATTCGAGCACCAAATAGGAGTACTTTAGAGGAAACTTATGTCGGAAAGTTGTATTTATCGTGTCCTGTAAATATCGTATGCCATCATGAGATATATATGACTTAGACGTAATACGCATGTACAACAGGGATATGGATATGGATATGGATATGGGCGTGGGTATGGTTGTATACGTACATGTTGTATATAATATATACACATTTAGAGTATATGCACGAATACGTGCATGCTCACATCCACAAACATGAACTGAACACTAACTTTGTATGCATACACAAATCATATATATATATACAAGTATAATCGAGTTTGTGGAGTATATAGTATCCTTTCTTGAGCCGGTAGGGACTTATCAGTAATTTTGGACAATCAATATCATGAGATTTTGTCTCTCTGTTGCTCCTAAACACGAATTGGCCGGGAAGCATACTTCGGGAGAACAACTGGGCAATGCGTAAGTAGTAATATTTATAAGGGTTCTTGTAAGGTAGCCGTGCTATAAATAGAAGAGTTAGACTATATGCATGCATACTCAAGTATATAAAGATATCGACACATACACGCACACACACACACAGAGAGAGAAAGAAAAAGAGGAACACACAGACACAGACACAGACACAGACACAGACACAGACACAGACACACAGACACATACAAATACAAATATGCATACACAGACAAATATACATACACAGACAGATATCCATACACATAAACATATCCATATCCAAACATACATACACACACATATATATATTCGACATTCACCAAGCGTTCATATTCATTGCAATGCCATCATTTAATGTGAAAGTCTAGGACCCGTGGTCGTATTGGCCTTCAGGCAATACACTAATCTCATCCACTTTCTTGAACCAGGGATCAGCAACAACCTGCTTGATGCTAATCCGGTGTGAAGGATCTACCACGAGAATGCGAGATTCTAGCTGGCGGAATGTCCATGGCAGCAATCGAAGAACCCTCCATGGACCACGTATTGCCTTTGGATCTTCGCATGGCGGATGCTGGCCATCGGTATTCTCATGATTGGTGCTAAATTTGCGGAATGAAGCGTCGTCAGAGGTGGGAACCTTCCATGGAAATCGCCGCAAATACATGCAGCAATATATTATGCCACAAGACCACACATCAACACCACAAGGGTCATAGGACTTGTGCTTAAACACCTCGGGTGCTAGGTATGGGTCAGACCCTACGATTCCCTTTGCTTTCGTGACTTCTGTTTGGAATGGGTACTTGAACACCACTGCAGACCCAAAGTCAATGAGCTTGAGGCGTCCCGAGTTCGTAACAACGCAATTATCGAGCTTGAGGTCGCGGTGGGCCAGTCCCATTGAGTGGAGATAATGGACGCCATTAACAACCTGTTTGAACGCCGAGTTGACTTGGGCTTCAGTAAGTTTCCCGCTCATAACAATGGCGAAAAAGTCATGGGGCCCATATTCCATGACCTCATAATATGAGGTGCCTTCTTTGATAAGATCAATCGTTTCAATAATGTTGGGATGATGCAGAGCTGCTCCAACACAAAACTCCGCTGTCACATGCTTAGCGTACTTTTGTGGGGTCTCATTCTTCTTTGGCGGCCTAAACTCCTTAACCGCAAATAATGCACCATCACTGGGCCGCTCCATAAGTCGGACGCTTCCACCAGCTCCAGTTCCCATTACTTTGCCGAGATTCCCGTACTTGGTGATACCGGATTCCAAAAACGACACTGTTCCAGCATGAGCCCCTAAATTGAGACCTTGCTGGATTTGCTGCATGATCTGTTGAGCGCTTTGTTGCGGACTTAGCGGCGCATGTGGCGTGTGACTTGGGGAGCCACGTCGGGATGGATTGGCAGATGGATTCACCGACGGATTCAGCGATGGGTTTGCCGATGGATTCACCGACGGGTTTGCCGATTGGAATGCAGATGGGAATGCAGATGAAGCGGTAGAATGTGCGGTGGATCCATGTGCAGTCCCAGGATGGCTCCCATCAGATGCAGATTCCCCGTGATGATTCTTGTGCATATGACCCTTCTTGAGGAATTTGGGGATTTTGACACTTTTGTCGAAAAACCGCCGAAGTTTGAACATCGGAGCATCTTTTTCCCCATTTGCTCCATCAGCTCCAGCTCCGGAGCCGCCGGAGCCGCCGGAGCCTACTCCAGATGGAGATCCTGTACCATATTCGTGATGGAGCGCGGAGCGGTTCGGTGTCTCCGCATGTGGTGCCGGCGAATTAGCGCGGCTAGTGAACGCACTCGGCGGCCTACTGGGATTACGGCTCGACGGTGCGCTCGGATTGCCACTCGCGTTGTAACTGAATGCACCCCCCGCCCCAGAATTCGGCGTCGCAGTCCCCGAGCTGGGGTGGGTCGGGGTCGGTGGTTGCGGTGAGCCCGAGGCATCATGCAATGATAAAGATGACACGTGCTGGCTATTCATGGGGGTCCCCCTGGGTGCCCTGGCTGCCTCCCTAATGTCCTAGTTCGACTGGGATAGTCACTTGCCACTCACTGAGTCAGTTGCTCCGGTGACTTCGATCCCCCTGCCTTGCCGGTACGGGATCGGAAATAACTGGCTAGCACTCGCTGACATCACTGCTGACAGACCCGACCGTCCTGTTTCCCAAAGAACCCCCAACCCTGACCGCCGCTTTGGTATGCCGGTTACGTACGTTGTGCATAGCGTGGTGATATCGCAGGCGGTTCCCGGAATGATTCGGGTGATATGGGCGGTTCGGGGAAATTAGGCGAATTGGGCGAGTCGGGCCAGCTTGGCTTGGCTCGGCTCGGGGTCAGTCATGTGAAGATCATACCGGGCATCGGTCTCATCAATTGTAACTAATTGTCGTGTGATTCTTGTCAATGCATATTGTGGCACTATACGGAATTATACGGTCTATTTGGTGTCAAAGTTATACGCAATATACGATCGCATATTCAACATTGGGAACATGGTGATAATCATCACTACATTGTGAAATAATACTGTACGGTGGTTATAATTGCAACATGTAGCAAGCCAGCAAAGATACATATATCACACGCTAAGTTGGCACATGTTACATGATAGAAGGACCTTTGATAAAAGGCTAAATACCACACGTTAAAGCCCACATGTTAAAGCCTACACGCCAACGCCTACATGCCAATGTCTACATGCCAATGCCTTCACGCCCATGCCTACACACTCATACCAACCTACTCCCACCTGCACATTAACGTATATATACAAGCTATATAGTCAGAACAATAATATGAAAGTTGGACTCTAAATTAGCACCGTATCATTCCTAAATCCACTGTTGTAATATGATAAATGCTAATATGTGGTCACAACTATATAGGCTGATGGAGATGGGTGCTCTCTACCAGCCTTAATAAAGGAAGATACAAACGGTTGACTCCTAAACAGATGCCTTGTCACTTCTGCAACAATATGGAACTAAATCCCTTCAATTCCTATTCAATTGTAGACCACTTCTCCAAAAGTCATCAACTAGGGTCGTACCCAACACCAGGACGTCGTATCAAGTTGACACATGTGTATAAGCAAGCTGTATATCTACGCTGGAATAAAACGGGCTTTAACACCACCAGCCACTGATATTGTCAGTCTCATCCACATCTTGGTAAACGATGGGTCACTGACAGGATCGGGATGAAGAAGTTCAATATCTCGGAACTCCTGGCACATTCTCACAATTGTGTATGATGCTTCTGTGAGGGCAAACTGTTGTCCCAGGCAGATTCTAGGCCCACCGTTGAAAGGAATGTATTCCCAACCTACAGCTCGGCCCTCATTCCATCGATCAGGACGGAATACATCGGCATCCTCTCCCCATAATGCCTTGTCCCGCTGCATTGCATGGACATCATAAAAGCAATTGGTGCCCTTGGGAACAAATACCTGCCGGCTCTCATCTTTCCCTCCGCCACGTGGCAGTATTGTGTCTCGAATCGTGGTCCGGAAGTTGAGAGGAACAATAGGCTGAAGCCGGAGCACCTCATTGAGCACATTCTGTAGGGGCTTGCAGCGTTTCAGAGACTCGAATGTTACACCCTCAGCATCCTTCGTGCCGAATTCTTCTAGCACAGCTTGCCGCACTTTGCGCCACTCCTCCTTGTGCACCGCCAAATACACCGTGGTAAAGCTCAGAAGTGCTGCCGTGGTGTCACGTCCTGCCAGCAGAATGTTAAATGCTTGGTCACGAATCACTTGAGCATCGTGGGTCTCTTTGGTCAGTTCCCGAATGAACACATACCTGTCGGAAACCTCATCTGGCGCCATCGGCTTCTCCAGTGCTTTTAGGACAAAGTAATCGACGAAATTGTGGCATACCCGAACACTACGACGGAATCCCGGGGTGTCAACAAGCCAATACACCGGTCCAGCAATAATGCGGTATGCAATCATCTCCAGGCAGTGAGTAAATGACTCGGCAAACTGTGCACCTGTCACTGTGCCTCTTGGGGCAGGGATTCCTCTGGAAGCCTTTTCAGGCACAAGGGTATCAGCAGACTCACCAAAAAGGAACTCTGTGGCAGTATCTAGCGTTAGACAATGGAATAGTGTCTGCGCTTCGACCGGCTCGGGGGACCGGAATTGAGCCAGCAACATATTAATATGGTGGCGAAGAGACTCAAGTCGCGTCACCTGGTCCCGAGCAAACTGAGGCCGTAGCATTGCGCGTGAATGCTTCCAGCCTTCCCCACTAAGGGTGAATATGCCATTGCCTAGCAATGGATACATTGCCTGATACCGGAACCCCAGACTGAAATCCTTGAATCCCGTGGCTAGAATCGCCTTGATGTTCTCGGGATCTCGAGTTCCCAGCCACATCTGGCCTGCTACCATGCGGCGGGCAGTGTGGACCTTGTAGCTGTCAAACATGGATCGGAAGTACTCCAGAATCTCATCATTAACAAACGCTTGTAAAACCTTAATGACGGCCGGAATACCCAGCGGAGGCTCTAACAGCCTCAAAGGGGGTTCACATCCTAATTTACGGGCCCTGCGGTTGTATGTGATGGTATCAGCCACGGTGGGCAACACCATGAGCACAACAAAGATTGCGGCTATGATCACGAGAATATCTTGAAGGGTCATTTTTTCCAGCTTGTACTTCGCCGCAAGGATGTGTGCACGGGAAGAAACAGAGCGGAGTCGGTGGACACTGCTGTCTTATATATATGTTTTTACTGACGGCCCGTTGCAGCCAGCATGTGATGATTGAGCGGGGATCCCGTGGTTAGGGCACACATGTGACAAGTGTGATCATGTGATTCCGGCCGGCGCCTCCGTTGCGGGTTACGCGCATCACATGTTATGCAAGGAAGTGCTGATCTTGCGCCGCACCGTGGGGTGGGATGATGCGGTATCAGTGCCCTGAGCCTTGGCGCTGGGTATAATCGGTCTAACCTAATCTAACCAATAGCGGGACAATTATAGTCATATGAATAAATAAGGTCCACAATGATGCGCCAGCTAGTGCCAATGGACGCTTATTGGCCTACTGGTGCCATCTTCTTTAATATCATACCAGCAACTTCCACGATACAAAGTTGTCTCTAACCGCACTCTCAGTGTATGGTGTGCCCTTTTTATGGTTTTCCCGGGGATCATCGTCTGCTGGGGGAGCTGCAGCTCCCAAGAATCCGTCTCCACCTTTAAGCAGATCGCTCATCGATTCCGTGGCTGAGAGCGTACTCGAATGGATACTGAGATCGCTTAAAATGTCGTCACGGATTTGGGCCAGCACACGATGGTTGGTACGATGCCGGTGGTGCTGATGATTGTGACTCCCATGGCCTTGACTACTCTCTCCCTTATTATCGTCGCTGTTATCCTCGAATCCCTTGTGAACAACTGGAGCAGTAAACTCCGGCACTCTATAATTAGATGGTCCCCGTACATGCTTCAACTGGATTCCCACTGTTAACAGGCAGTTTGCCCTTGCATTTTCCAATAAAAACGACTGAGACTCGCCATTGGATCCCACAAACTGCGCGAGATCCAGAGTGATCTCTCCGATTGTCATACCTCGCGATCCCAAAGGTTCCCACACGACAGTGAACACACAGTCAGTGCGTCTGAGTGTGTTAGAGGGCGTACGCATTCCAATGCGCTGAGGAAATTTGACCCACCGATCAAATATACCGGTGTTGCGATGGAGCTCCGCGGACGCAGTTCGGCCACGAGTCTCGGGACGAGGACTATCAGAGACATTCCATGTTACAAATGCCTTACCTGAAGAATACGGCATATTTGTGAGCTTGTCAATGTGGATCGATACCTCGAACTTGCTGCGCTCGAACATTATGGCGGTATTACCTCTATGCAGTACGTAAGCCGCAGGAGTGAGATACCGGTCTCCATGTGGTAAGCTGGTTCCTTTGGGCATGACGTCAAGTGGGATGTCACGTGGGGCCTAATAGAGCCTCAAGTGGGAGATCACGTGTAGTATACTTCAAGGTCACATGCTTGGCACCCGCCAGACCCTCACCGAGTTCCTCACCGAGTTCCTCACTGAGAGCTAGGATGCTAAAACTACTAGAGAGTAATGTAAATGTATGGCTGGTCGTATGTACAAATCCCACCCAAAACCTCTGGGACACTCCCATAACCCCTCAGAGGTAGACGGTGGAGCGTCCACGCATGAACTCGAGGATCTTCCATCCGCGAGTCTCGTCGTCGTGCATGTTTTCGGGCACTCGTGTGATGACCATCACGTAGGGAGACATCAGGATCTGGTCGGGGATGCCGGCAACCACCTCGTCGGTCTTGAGACTCTTGTAATAGTTTGTTTCCTGTGCGCGGGCACTCACAATGAACACGGGGATATCAGCGGGCTGGAGCAGTTTACCCTGAATAATGTCGACATTCCGGACATCAAGAACACGGCCTGCGGCATAAAGGCCCTTGTCACGGTATTCCTTGGTGATCTGGGTCCAAACATTGAAGGCAGCTTCTGATAACCAGTTCTCAAGCACCGTCGAATCACCTCGAACATAAGCGTCAAGAACTTCGGGAAGAATGTATCCCCGAAGCTCACGCAAAAACATCTCCTCATTAAAGGTAGGATCCATTTCTTTGAATGCGCGTTGGACTTGGGCGCTCTCGGTCTCTCCAAACCATGAGCCAACGGTGTCGGTGATACTACGTACCGCCGCAATAAGGCCATTTTCAGACTCCTCGAAGCGGATACGCCAATCTGCCAACTTCCTCGTAATCGCAGATTCGCGCAAACGACCCGCCATATCCGGCTTAGCCGTAGCATGGACAACCAGTGCTTCACCGGCTTGCTCGTTGGCCTGAATCGGTTTTCCGCCATGCAGTCGGCCAGCGAGTTCGTCTAGCTTGCGCTGACGCTCTAAATCACGCTGCCGGCGTTTATGACGCGCCTCCTTGGACTCAAATCCACCATATCGAATCGATGCACCGTCATCGATCACATCACGAACGCTCTTGTAGGCCTCGGTCTCTCGAAGAGGTTCGGATACCTTGTCAACAGCATCCGCGGTTTTAGCCATGGCATCTCGGGTCAATTTAATTGGAGCCGAATTCCAAGTTGCCGAAGCAGCCGTTCCTACCGCAGAACCAGCCTTTCGCAAGCCCTTTTGCGTGGCCGTATGCGCCTCTCGGCTGCGATCCAGCGCTTCCTTAGCCCGTTTGAACGCTGTCGACTCGGCCAGTCGCCCTCGCTCATCTTGCAGCGCCTTAATCTCCGTCTGAAGCTCCTTGCTCTTTTTGAGCTCGGATCGGAACGTATTCATGAACACCTGGAATGGGGTCTTGCCATCTGAAGACGCAGGACTAGTACGAAACCCGCGTATGAACCCAACAGAACTTGTGAATCCTACGGTTTCTGTCGAACGCGTGGCTCGCATAGCCCGAGCAACACGCCCCCGAGCTCGCAGCATTCTATATTCGCCTGCTGAAACTTTTCGCCTTTGGCGGTGTGATGAACTCGCTGAGTCATGCAAGCGTACGCACAACCGCAGTCTGGGGGTGCGCCGCACTTCACTCGTTACATTCTAACGCACTACGCGCCGGTTGGTCGGGCTTTTCACCGTCTTGTATGACCCCGCCAGAGCCGGTGGATGCATCTACTCCGCCTGATTTGGTGCCTCCATCTCAAGACTCTCATCAGGAACAAAATGTAGGCCGTGGTGAGGCGTCTGTGGCAGCCGAGTTCCGGGGTCATAAACTCAAGGATACTAAGGACTTTCGGTCTTTGCGATCACGTCCTGGGTCTAGTAATTCCAATGGAGGGCCTTCATCAGCACGAGGTACCTCTTCGACACCGTTTTTAAAGCCTCAACAGACTGTGGCTCCGGTAGAACCGCTCTGGACGCGCCAACCGTTTTCTAGCCGAAAAAAGCCTTTTCTTGGTGCTGGCATCAATAAACCACTTAACACACTCTCCAGCAGAGCTGGAGAAGTAATTAAAAGGGTGCCAGCCAAAAAGAATCGGAAATCGAATCGCCATTGGAGCTGTTCTGTGGTGGTCAGACCTGCCCCGAGTCTCCAGGTTATACCAGCACTTGTTTCGACCGACGAATCAGGTGTCCGTGTTCAATCTGAGTCTACTGATATGGAGATATCCCATAGATTTCATTGGAAAGACGTTTTGTTTGAGCGCACTGCAGGCAATCCCGAGGATACGGTGGTACTTCGGGGTCCTCCGGATAACCAAGTAACTTTACGAACTCAGCGCAATTATGGTGAATCTATGAAGGATGTATTTGTCAAGCATGGTATTCTCAATGACTCTGAAAGGGCGGCAGATATGGACTTGAGCCGACTTGCTGCTGAGTGCACTAGGGAAATTAAAGAGCGTGACAAGGCCAAATTGACAGTAGCGACAGAATCCACCAACGAATTGGAAAAATCGGAGACGCTAAAGTCACTTGAATTCACTGCCAAACCGTCAGTTGGTTGTATGAGGTATGAAAGCCCCGAAGGCATTCGAACCCTAAGGGCAGCAATTTGGGCTGATTCCCGGGTGTTGGTTGTTTGTGCGCGGGTTATTAAATGCTTGTTCAAGTGGAATTCTATTACTGTTAACCCAATGCCTAGTGACTATGACTCGAAACGTCGACACTTTCAGGTAACTTTTATCGAGGGCCGGCATTGGTTGAAAGGAACTATTGACACCGTTATCGAAGGGTTTGTTTTATTTGTTCCCACAGAGAATGCTGATGAATTTCAACAGGCAGCTCAGGGATCTGGCAATACCGTCCCATTATCCCCCTCAGCACCTCCTTCCTCCCCTCCTCAGCCAAAGGCTAAGGACATTCTGACTCCAGAAACCAGAGTTGTACCTCCTCCAATCGATCCATCACATTTTTATAGTGATCCCGCTTCGGAGTCAACGCCTTCGCGAAAGCCTCATGTTCCTCGTTTTGACTCTTTAGGTGGCAAGCTGCCTACACCGAAACTTGCCAAGGCTGGACGCGAGCGGGCCGTGAATCTTGATTTGGACTCAAAAACTGGTGGTGAGCCTACTCGTGAGGAAAGAATTGGTATTAAACAGTCCAATGACCAACCCATCGACCAAACTATAGGCCATGTCGAACTTGAGGGTGCACAGGGCCCTGATGACGGAGTAAATCTGGGATCAGAAGGGAATCCGATTGTGTTGAACGCTAGCCCTGAAAAGAAGGGTGCTGGCCCGGCTTCTGTTAAGAAAAGTATGCGCAGAGCTGCTTGCAATGTCGACTATCTTGAGCTGGCCTCAGATGACGATAGCGATGGCTCTGGCGCTGCTGGGGATATACCTTTGGAACCTTCTGATGAAGATTACTCTGCATTAATCCAGCAAGGCTACCATGAAATGGTTCACGAGTTCAAGGATGGGCGTAAAGCTACTGTGGGTGTTGAGGAGTTGGCTCGACTGAATCCTCGCGTCTATCTTGATGATGCCATCCTGCTTTTCTTTCTGAAGCTATCTAGAGATGAATGCCCACAAGCAGACCGTGTACTTCTTCTCAATACGTTCTTTTATACGGAAGTGCTGAAGCGTCAGCGCCACAAGTGGATTGTAAACTCGCCGTTATTGGAGAGCCATGTGGTCATTCTACCCGTTCACGAACGTATACACTGGACAGTTGCGGTGATAATTGGCCTTGACTGGCTCGCTAAACCCCCTAATGAGGCGACAGGATCTGAACCTCGTAAACCGATTATTGTCTACTTGGACTCACTAGATTCCTCTTCAACAAGACGTACCACGGTTCGCAAGGTTGCTCGAGTTGTTGCTGAGGTAGTTAATGCCCAAAATGAGCTTGGAAACCACAACATTACCCTTAATTCCCGCTTTTACCAGGAGATCCGCCTTACAGTACCCCTCCAACCCAATCTTTATGATTGTGGTGTGTATGTCGTGCATTTCGTGCAACGGATCCTCAACAAACTTGATAGTTTTCTGGCTGCTGTGGAAACTGCTCAAGCGGGGGAGGTTTTAGCTTTTGATGGTTTCTGGCAGTCTGAAGACCTACCCGGTAAGCGGGATGAGCTTCGTGCCTTGCTTGCCAATTTGGGAGCACGTAGCGATAAAGCCGAATCATCCGAAGGTGTGAATGGCCAAAAACCGCGCATATGTACTGATCGTGGCACAGGAAGTAACACCACAACACCGGGTGAAGGTGCAACCGACTCTGATGATGGCATTGAAGTTGTGACTGTGGTTGACCAGCGCCGAAAAAGAGCTCGTGTTGGGCCTAAGGGCTCTCCTTCCGAAAGTGTGAGGCGTCGCAAACTCCGTGAACGACCTTCTGCTCCATCGAGTGCTAGTCAATCCCGAGCGCCGAGCGCCGAGCCGGATGCATCGGCTCCATCTCATTCAGAATCGACTCCGAATGCAACTGAGACCCCGAAATTGACCTCTTGAGCATCTATTTATTATATATATTGTAAACTACTCAACCGAGAGGGCGAATCGCGCATAACATATCATATACATCTATGCACAATCGTGCCGGGGATTCCTTGATTGCGCACGTAAGCAGAGACTTCTCCGCCTCTTTACAGACGAGTGCGATCTCTTTATTGTATTGCTGAACATTATCCTCAATGCCTGTGACCGTGCTGACTGCTAAGGTTCTTGGGACCGTTACGATTGGTCTATGGGCTGGTTACAATGCGAGCTTAGTTCAAGGTAGTGAGAAGCATGCCAGTTCTTTGTGTGCATTGGGCTCGAGACTCTGCTGGCGTCGTACCGGCAAGTCCCAGTCGCAATCAGCGAGAGCTGAGGAGCCCTTCTCGCCCAAGACTGCGTTCAAGGCGCTTGGACGTAGTGTGGCAATCTCAGGTATGGCAGGACTCGCTCTGGCCACGAATCTCGTGTCCTACTTTAGTGCGTCTCGGAGTGGTCGTCATCCATACTTGCTCTACTTGGCATTGGGTGCTCCTCTAGTGGGCCTGCTACAATTCTATGGGGCACGTGAGCTGACCGCTCAGCTCAAGGCTGCCGATTCGGACTCGGAGTCGATGGCAGGAGAGGAGCCCAGTGAGCTATCTGAGAGTGCATACGAGCACATTCCAGCGGCGCGTAAGGATGCTGACTCTCTGGAGGCTAAATGTGGTATTTTCACGGGGGTTGTGGCATTACTGAGCTCGGCTCTCTATGTGATCAGCGTAATTGGCCTTGCTGGTGATCCCAGTGCCTGATACCGTTGCAGTTCTGACAACTGCATAGTATACCCTCACTTTCGCTATTTATACTAGTAAATTATTTTATCTTTCCTGTTAATTATCCAGTGAGTAGACCTCTCCTCATGGACGATTGACGGCCAAAAGGATATCTATTAGATTCAAGCATAATACGCGTAATCTCTTCGCCAGTTAAACGATTCCAATGCTATGCATATTATCATACGTGAGCTTATGCGCTATGCATGTAATTCACCATACGTATATATGCGGGGTAGAGCCCGCGCTTAGCGGCAGGGATCTTATGGAATAAGCGCCATCGTGAGCCACAGTTAATATATGGAAGTCGAGGCAGTGATATACCTAGTGCGACATGGTCAAACAGACCATAATCGCGAACGCAAGTTGCAGGGCCATCTAGATACTCATTTGGACTCATATGGAGCCCAGCAAGCTGCACAATGTGGGAGATATCTTAGACGGCTTACAGGCGGCGAACCTTTCGACGGGCTATTTGGTAGTGATTTAGCACGATGCCGTGAGACCGGTGAATTGATATTGGCAGAGGCTAATAGATCCGAGGTATGGACCAAACGTCCACGCCGAATATTCACCGAGCTGAGCTTTGGGCTGCGGGAACGTGATATGGGTGAGCTCGATGGATTAGAAGTAGAAGAAGCTCGGCGGTTATGTATTCTGATGGGTGCAAATATGACGAGTTTTGGTGAATCTCGAGCAGGGGCAAGAGAGCGGATGGTGCGCCAGTTTCTACGGATTCTAGCTAGCATTCGCAAGCGACACCTCCGCCGTGTGCTCATAGTAACCCATAGCTCCGTGATCACTCGATTGATGTCTTATTTGCAATCCTCACGGAAGATGATAGTGCCAAGTAAACTTGAGGGCAGGTTGGGACCTGTTCACAACACTGCGGTAGCTCAAATGTGGCTGCTAAAGCAAGGACCTTTAGTGCTCCAAAGTTATGGTGATACTTCCCACCTTACCGAAGAGAGTCTTGACTTTGCGCAGGGTTATAACATGGATGCATTAATCCCCGAAACGACGTGATTTACGGTGCTTTTTATGACTAGCATTTCTATGTCAAGCCACTAACGACAATAGAATTTATACAACTATGATATCATGAATTCACGACTCCACCACTTTGACTATGGAAGGTTTTGCGCCTGCGCTTGTCAGTAGAATGATGATCATTCTGCTGGACAACGGTCCATGGGCTAGTCTATTGGCAGACCCTGGCGCTTCCGCTCCTCCATTTGGAGAAGATCCTCTTTCCCAGGCTCATAAGCATGCCAAATAGTGTATTGTGTCAGACCACCAACAGAAAAGCCCATACGGCGGCACATCTTGCCGAACCCTTCGGTCTCAGCATGTGATTCGAAGGCAAACCCGGGGAAGTTAGCGCCAGCTCGGAATACGTGAGCTTTAGCAAGAATGGTAACACCGCCAATGCCATCAAGTTCGATGAGATCATCCATATCACCCGTGCCTTCGTCGTTGCGTAGGTATGCCAAATGAATGCGCCATGTGGGATATTCGGCATAACCTTCGACAATGACGTCGTCCTCGTGTAGAGTTTTCGCCAATTCGAGAGCGGCATCACTCTCTTGCCACGCATTAAGGTCATAAGGTTGCTGGCCACCTAGCCACTTCGGAAGTGGCCGCCATACATTGGGCACTATCACGTCGTGATCATGTTTCATGAGGTCTTCAAGAATCGACGGCGGGCTTCGCTCAATATCTGCATCCCGCCACATCACCCAAGAGTGTTCAGGACGCAGAGCAACAGATAGAAGCCAGTTCCGGGCTCGTGCCATCAGTTTTCTGCGCTGGGCTTGCACCGCAACTCCATGACGCGCGTCTACTTCTTGGCCAATTACTGCATTGAAATCCCGGTTATATATATTCACCGATCCGAAATATTGTGCATAGTATGAGCCCGTGGAGGTGAGTTTTGATGCAGTATTATCGGTAGAGTCCGACACCAGAAATGCCACGTCGATCAACTCGTGGGGATACGTCAAATCGTTGAGATGCGACCACATGAGATCAAGCATATTTTCAGCATTTCGCAATGGAATCAACAGCAGAACACGTTCTTTCTTGGCTGCTGCACCAACAGAACTAGTGGTTTGGGCATTGAAATCATAGGCATACACTGTTTCATCAGCATCTGTGTCACTTAAAGCGACACTACGACCTCCTCCACAATAATAATACTGCAAACCTGTGATAACCAGTAATATAACCGCTAAAATGCGTATCGCTGTGGTTTGACGCTTCTTTCCACTGCGCCCTAGTAGTTGCGACCATATTCTGTTACCAGCTTGGCCTACCGCAGAAGCTGCGGCCATGCCTGGGCCTGCAGGCTTCTCCTTTGGAAGAAACTGGTCGTGCATCGGCAATAAAGCCCCGTGCATGGTGTTACGATGAGGGTCTCGCAACAAGCACACGATCCAATTCCTGCTGACTTGAGTGACTTTTGGTCTGCGAAGCCACGTTATCAGGTATGGTGATTCCAGCCAATGCGGATAATTGTAAATGTTAAGGGAATTTGACAGCCAGGACGCAGTTTAAAAAGGGCTTATTTCCCATTTAAATGATTTACCTACGCAGAGTTGCTGACTGCCACGTTGAGAGACAGCCAGCGAAGGGGTTTAGTGCCCCGCCGAAAGGTGTAGATCACTTGAGGGAGGGAATTATTTTTTACGCTAACGGTCCCAACCGGGTTATAAAACTTGTTGGAGGATGAAGTCTAGTATACTATCAACTCCACCCTTGCCTATATTAATATCTTGCAGCATCATAATCACTTGAATTGGTTTAGATATCGACATTAAGACCATTTTCTAGTAACGGAACACACACTTGCTAGATTATCCCCCCCCACATGCTATAATTAAATTTTATGGAGCAGATTAAGCAAGATTATTTCCAAGTACTTGGACAGCAAAGGTCATGTATATATGGTAGGTATCCCATTATGTAGTGTATTCAAGAGCCAAAAGACAACCTATAGGAATGCGACATAGACTATAAACAGAGCTGCACATCCATAACATAGCACTAGAAAAACATGGATTCCAACTACCTCCAAAGCAGCGGGTGCTGCAAGAGAGATGGCAAAATTAGCAATCCAGCCTGCAGCGGTAGCTACACCAATCGCAGTACCTCTTACTTTAATAGGCACAATTTCGCTAGTATAAACAAGAGATATTCCGGCGAACAATACTGAAAACACACCGACAAATACAAAGCATCCTGTGACAGCAACTGCAGCATGGCCTTTACGCTGAGACACTGATCCTGCTTCCGGGACTGTCAAGAGGGATAGGTATATGGCACCGTGGCATATAGCCATTACCACTACTGATCCCTGCAGGGTACGAGCTCGTGGCAATTGGTGAACTATTGCTAGAGAGGCTGCCGTACCCACGAAATTAGTAGCATACAACCCTAGAGCTATATGCGATGCTAATGCGGGTGCCACTCCCATCACCACACACATTCCATGCATATAATACATCAAGATATTGATTCCAGTCACCTGCCATCCTACTTGGGCTAATGTTGCACCAAACAACCGTTTCCGATACCGCGGAGTCTTCCACAGTAACAAAATGTTTTGGACCACTTTGCGCCCCGGAGCCACATTTCCATTCCAAAGACGTCTTCGATCTTTGTATGAAGCAGATATATTAGGAGCAGTGAGTTCTGCCATATGTACAGGCCCGGACGGCTCTCGCGGTGCCCATAGCACAAAAACGGCAGCTGGGAACACCGGAGCAGCCATAGCGAGCCATCCACGGGCAAAGCTATCATTCCATGAGCCTAAACTTCCTAGCAATGCACCAGTAAAGGTCCCAAGTGGAGCAGCAGCTTGCATGGCTGTGAGCAGACGAGCCGCTTGGCGACGGTCACCGATTCGATCAACATATAGAGGGACAGCAGCTGCTATAACCCCGATCCCCAGACCTTTCAAAATACGTGCCGCAACTAAAGCAACGACTTGAGGAACGAAAACTGCCACAAGGTAGCCTGCTAACCATACATACACGGCGAGTGCTAACATTGTCTTGGCTGCCATAATGCAGCCGAAGTACAGTACAGCCATAGAACCTATGGAGGCAAAAACTGGATACATAGCAGTAGCAGCACCCCATACTGCAGGAACTGGGTTGTTGTATGCGGCGTGGAAGTGCGGTGAACTTGCAAATGCCGCGAGAAACACTCCCTCAACTCCACATAGAAGCCCTAACTCTACAATGAGCGTCCAAACCACAATACTCTTGAAACCCGGTAACTTTCGCGCCCGTTCGGCCTTCATAATGATAAGCGGAGAATCACAGAGCCCAGATGAATGAAAAGTGTCATGCTCATGCAGTCAGGATGTACAGCTCTTTAGTGCCAAGGGCAAGCCATAAGGATGACATGTTCCATAGGCCAAAACTTTTAAAATATATACATTTTTTAGTGCACGCCGATACTATCTTTAGCATATATCGCTTCGCCGCAAATCTTAACTGGGCGGGCGGAAATGTGCGTAATATATATTATGCTCAATTTTTTGTCACGTGGTCGAAAAAGGCAGAGGTGACGTGGGCAATTACGCATTAGTTCCATACCACCAGCAGGGCATGCACACGTTTCTGACGCGCATCCAGCGGGCCAGTGGCAAGTTCTCCACTGCCCTAAGTATTGCAGCACTTGCAGTTGCAATTCTCGCTTGGATTCAACTCTGGCACGATGGCCTGTATTCCTTGCGGGGTTCTGTGGACAACGTGGAGGCCCGCATGAGCGTTCGCACGACTCGTCGATTCGGGGGTTCAAAGGGCCATCCCAAGGAAAACGTGCGAGTTTCATTTGATCTCGATGCTGATCTAACGCCCCTGTTCAACTGGAATACCAAGCAGGTATTTACTTACCTTACTCTGGACTATACAGGTTCTGGGGATCGGCGTGATACTGTGTCCAACACAGTAACTGTTTGGGACAAGATCTTGTTAAATCCATCCCAAGCTAACCTACATCTCCATGGGGAGAGGTCAAAATACTCGGTCTGGGATATTGAGAACACTTTTGGAGACCGTAATGCATCTCTAACGTTGCGATGGAGTGTCCAGCCTCGAGTGGGTTTCATGCTCCAGGGTTCAGCACCAGCAGGATCACTAGAGTTCTCTGGTGCTGGGAAATCAGTCTAGCACTAGCATTAAACTTAATCTCAGTATTAGGGCGCTCCTTTCACGAAAGGAGCAGGAAGTTATATACAGTCCATGCTCAAAAAGCATCAGGAGCCGGCATACGGGAATCATTACGAGCTGCACGGGTGCGTAAAAAGTCCGCCAGAGCTCCATATTCCGCTAGTGCCAGGGTCTCGGCCTCTTTCTTGTCAGCTGCCAGCAGCTGAAGCAGAGATGGCCAATACTCCTGCAATTTGCCCATAGTGCGAGCCATAATATGCGGTTTGCGGGCACGTGTGGCCTGTGCAACATGATCAAAAGCTTCACGAACAAGCCCAACTTCCAGTAATGCTTGTACCCATGCATTCCAATTCTGGTGGGGCCATCCTATTCCAAGTTCACGTTGAACACGAGATGGAAACTCTAGCACATCCGCAGGGGAGCCAATTTTACCTAGACAATGCAAACGAATAGTGAACTGGCGGGCCCAAGAATTGCGATAGCGCCGCGCGACCATGTATAACGGCTCTTGGTGTGGTTTCACGACGTCGCTTGAGGGTGCAACTGTTTTTTCTTGTGAGGTTTCAACTTCGTGAGAAGTCATCTGAGGATGAGTCTCCATTGAAGTTCTGTCTTTTTCTGATGACAAGTATGTCGCATCCTCGTTCAGGGTCTGAGAACCAGCAGTAGCTGAGCCACTATCAGTCGTAGCTGGCTGCAATACAAATATCCTCCGAAATTCGGCAATAAATTCGGGCCAAATACGTTCCACCAGCTTCCAGTCCTCCTTGGCATCAGCCAGCTCGAGTTGCAGCGCCCGTAGATCCACCGATCCCGTAGCCCCATACCGCGTCACATATCCTCTTAGAAGGGCATCAGCAATATCCATAAGACCCATTTTAATCATGCGCCGTACCACAGGTCGTAATACCCGGGCAGGAACCTGGGTACGAGGTACCGCAGTAGCATGTTCATCGAATACACCCTCTTGGAGGACGCGTTCAGCCATAGCAGCGGCCTGTAGTCGTTTCTTTGTCGGTGTCCCTGGCCGTGTAGACATGCGAAGCCACTCCTCAAGGGCGCCAAAAGTTAGAGGCACGCGTTGCTCGACCATTGCAGCTCTGGTGGCATTGGCAGCTCCGAACTGCTTGGCTCGCCCCTGTGCCTCGGCCAGCAGCCTGTAATGATCAGCACCCAATCGCAATCCATATTTCCGAGGAATTTCAACAGACAAACGCTCCAGCTCGGCTAAATCTCCTCGCGTTGCATGGTATCGCATCACATGCGCGAACCATCGCGTATCGGGTTCCAGGGCATGCTTCTCGCGCAGCTTTTCGACCATACTGAACAATTTAGCATTACCACGACGCCCAGCAATGCTCAATAAAACTGTTAATGTATCAATTTGGGGTTTGAATGGAGATGTGCGGACAAAGTTCAATGCTGCCTGCTCCTCGCCTGCCTCGGCCAAAACACTAAGGTATGCATTGTAGCTGCGAGCATCTGGCTTTACACCGACTTCCTGGGCCCATTCCCAGATCCTGCGCCCGGCTTCAGCATCTCGACGACGCGAACAAAGTGACAAGAGTACTGATAATTCGCCATTGGACAGACCAAGGCTATAGCGAGCAATCATGTGATTGCCAATGATATCGAGAGCTCCAGCAAGGTCATGTGCATCACGATATACCTGGGAAAGCATACGAAAGGTGGCCCTAACCGGCGTAATGCCTCGGGAAAGCATCTCCTCGTACACTTTACGTGCATCATCCACGAGTCCTAGCACGCCATAACTGTGGATTAAAGCATGAAACACGCCTCTTCCGGGATTCCGGTCGTGTACACCTCTCCACACACTTTCCAGCAGTTCTCGCCCGCCCAACAGACCAAGAGATTGTAGGACTAATGAGTAATGGCGCGATCCAAAGTGGTCGACGACGTCGGCAGACTCCAGAGTCTCAAAAGTGGTCTGCAATCTGATCCAATCTCTCTCTTGAGCTGCTGCAATCAATAATGCATCACCTTGTTCAATGGAATGCTGGGCAATATGTTTGTCGTATAACTGCAGGGCCAGATCAGCGCGCTTGCAGAAAGAAGCATGCATCATGACTAGGCGCAGATCCAAAGGTTGAGCAGTATTCTGAGAAACCTTAAATTCCCATAGAGCCAAAATAGTATTCAGACCTTCTGCAGAGTGGTCTACTAGCGCCAAAGCTCCCAGTAGCGCAGATGCCAGTCTTCCAGCGACTAGCGGGTTATCAAGCGCAACCAATACCTTGACAAGCTCATATCCATTTTTATCACTTCCCAGTTGGGTTATTCTTCGTAACATTAGCACCAGCGGTCGATCACGCTGAGGGTGGATCCGGTGCAGTGCATGGCCTTGGGAGGCCATACTTCGGACAAATGCTCGCACGGCAGTGTCAACCGTTAATTCTGGAATACTTAACAGCTCTGAAAATACTTGTTCCCACCATACTGGTTCCCTACGGGCCATGTCAGCCAACAAATGTATAAGCTCTTCGGCCAGACCATGTCTAGTAAGGGCCTCAGCAGCAAACTGGTAATCGTCAAGGCGGCGCTGGGTCCATGGTAGTCGAGAGAGGATCTGTAACATTTCTGGTGATTCTAAAGGCACTTGATGTGAACTCTGAGCATACCAGCGCCGTCTTAAGTTAATGTCGGGCACTCCTGACTGACCACGCGGATTTGGCTCGTGTTCCGAGCCATTTGAACTGTTTGTTGCAAGTCTTCGACGACCAGATGGCTTCATATAGCAGGACAAGCCATCCAGCTTGCGGATCCAGCCGCTGAGCCGAGGTCGTCGCAGCGCCTGCATAGTCGCCGTTACCTGCTGCTTACGTCAATTGAATCTGGTGAAATTTCATTCGAACTATTTCGATGGGCACCTACGAACGCAAAAGTAAGTATTTTGGATCAATTAATGGGGCAATCAATCCAATTCAGAACTAACAGCAAAAGCTAGAGAGATTCAGCGGACCCTACACCGTCGCGCTCGCATGCGGCGAGCCTACTTTAAGATGACTGGCCAGGACGCAAAAGACCGGCCGCCACGCCGTGAACCAGAACATAAAAGGAGAAATGATACTCTCAAAGAGTCAAATAACCCTGAGAAATCCTCAGGAGAGGAACCGGAGTCATTAGAGCCCGCTCAACCGGATGAGAAACTGACGAAGAAGCAGCTGGCAAGCAGACGACGTGCTGAGGCTTACCATGACGCCAAAGAAGCCGAATCTGCCCGTGAGGAAGCAAAAAGACGACGAAGGCAACTCAAGGAAGCAGCTTCTGCGCGTACTTCCAAGGGCCAGCCTCGTCTCGGAGCTCAAGTCGGAATGCTTCTTGACAAGATCCGGAAGAATCGCTAAACCACTTAGCATCTGTTTTTTTTATTATTATTTATATTTAATAAAGGTAATGCAATTGAATAGAAATACTTCGAGCAATGTTAAATAGCGACATATACACTCAATATGATCCTGTACTAGTATTACACAGTTTTTTTTTGAGCACCGTCGTGATGCCGCCGCCAGATACAAAATACAGTCGTTCTGAACTCTAAATGGTATTTTGTTTAATAAATATCATCCCAGAAGAGGCGATGGTGGTGATGCTAAAGTATCAAGACTCACTGCCATAACAGTGCCGTCTTCAAATACCGCCAGTGCACTAAGTTCACCACTGAGATTTGTTGGTTGTAGCTGAACAAGTTCTAAGTCACCATCAAGTTCTCGAGAACTAACGCGTTCTAGATGACCGGATGCAGTGATCACCCAGGCAATAACCAAAGTACCCAATGAGTATTTCAATGCTGTCAATACAGCAGAAATCCCAGAACGGGTGATTCCTGACACAAGGCACCGTCCCATAGCAGCAGGATGCACATTGTCTGGGCCCCCGTATCTTAGGTGTGTGGAGTCCCATTGTAGCGTGTCAGTTATGTGTGCAGACTCCATCCAGTTCTCAGTATCTATTACTACCAGTGCAAGCTTAGTGACAACAACACACCATTTATCAACTTCTGCACCGGCAAGCACTTCAGCATGCAAGTCCACAACTACTGGGCCCCGGAATTCATTGACCTCTGGACTCGAATGTAACGTGACTCTTTGAAGTAATGACCCCATAGCAAAATACACATGGTTTCCACAAGTCCATATAATATGCGGTTTCGTCGAAGGCAGAGGCTCATCCAGACCCATATGGGGTGCCTGCGAGGATACGGGTATACGAGGCAGTTTCAGGCTTAGACGCACTTCAGGGGATTTACGGTCTCGTGAAACATTTCTGCGATCAATTCCATCACTCACGGACGATAGTACATAGTCATATGCCTTCTTGTCGTGAGCGACAAACCGCCAAGCTGTCATGGGAGCAGTGCTTGATGAAGTTGGATCATCAATGTGCTGCGATGCAAGTTTTTTAAGATCGTAAGCCGCAATTGAACGCCGAAAAGAAAGCAATGCCAGTCTTTGCGTTGGAATGATCAAAGTACTGCCATTTACTGAATGCACGCGGAACTCCTTACGCCCGACGACCATTGGTGAAGGTGTTGTGATCCATTGCCCATTCGTAGGAGTCACTGCAATCAGCTGAGAGTCAACAATAGCGAAAATACGACTTCCAACCACACATGCTGCTTCAATATAGTCAGGTGACCCGGGGGATACCGGTGGCAGTCGCAAAGGTACTACTCTTCGCGCATCAGCTAGCCACAATTTAAGGCCGTAAAGTACTGCTTTTCCATCAATAAATCCAGCCAAATGAACCGGTGCAAATCCATCACCACTGAGATCCCACATTTTGTGATGATTCGGGGTCTCAATATCAACTATCCCGGCATCCACTGTCACCCTCATGCCATCTTTAGGGTTTTCCAGCCATTCTCTCGGAGGTAGAGATGGAGGACATTCAGCTTGCTCAAGTATCGCCAGCATTGTTGTGACAGCAATTAGTCGGGTGAAGCCAACCACACAAGTCATTGCACCTTGAGAACCAGCAGCTGCTACGATGGTTCCTCCAAGTGAAACATGGCCAGCAGGTTCAGTCGGAAACCTTCCCGTAGCTAAAGAGTAGGCAAATACTCGATTGGGCGTGGCTACAAGTAATGTATTGTCTGGGGCCCAGAAATGTGCTGCCAAAACTTCTTCGTTCAGGACCAGGGCCGATTCGGGAAACACCAAGTCATCATTAGTCGTTTTAAAAACAATTGTACGACGATGGAAACTGCCTCGTGATACTACGAAGAGTAAGCGAAGATCAGGCAACCACATCATACGCGCAACCGTGGATGGCGGCACCGCAAATTGTGATTCGATGGTCACAGGGAGCACATGCTCAAGTAAGGTCAGGCTGCCCTTTCGACGAAGAAGTAGCTGCCGTCTCTGAACACGCCGATGCTCTACGAT
The DNA here is from genome assembly GCA_030561035.1 of Wickerhamiella bombiphila. Lineage (NCBI taxonomy): Eukaryota > Fungi > Ascomycota > Dipodascomycetes > Dipodascales > Trichomonascaceae > Wickerhamiella > Wickerhamiella bombiphila. The sequence goes on from JAKTWK010000025.1 coordinate 32,993, forward strand.
GCTGCAGTCAACAACCATTTCCTTTGCCGAGTTGAGCCATGCCGCTTCAGTGTCATTGACCCAGAACGAAGCTGGCATTGACGGCGGAGGGCCCAGTGTCAAAGCAGGAAGAGAGACAGGTACGCATTTGGAATCCTGAATACATAACGTCCACACACTACCATTAGCTCCCGCCAGGAAGATTCGCGTTCCCGTATTAAACACTGAGGCTATCCGATCTGGAAGCCGAACCGTAGATAGAGTGGTATTGCCATAGATCACATCGATTTTGCGGGCAATCACAATAGTATGTTCTGCCACAACAGCTACTGTATCAAGAGCTACTCTATCCGAGTCTGCGCCATAGGTGAGTGGACCCACACCCCGGAGCCAGCCGGAAGCATCAGGTAGCATTGGTAGACGTCCCACTCGTTTCCATATGCGTCCTCTGCTTGATTCATAGAGCAGCAGCCCAGAATGTCTAGAAGTAATCCACAAAGAGCCATCAGAGGCAGCATGGGCCCGAACAGCGGATTCAGGCAGCTCGATGGTCGTCTGGAACTCGATTTCATTAGAGTTGCGTACAAAGTCATAGACATGAACAAAGCATGTGTTGTTAGAACCGTCATCCGAACCACAGGCAACGAAAATTCGGTATACTTCTTGTGATGTGTGGAGCGCACTGCTGGCACCCAAGTAATCCATGACATTGGATCGCGCATGTCCCGATTTATCACGAAATTCCCCGGGAATAGCGACCTGGTGGGAACATATAATCTGTAATGCAACCAGGTCAATTACTATAAGGGTACCATTGTGAAGAAGTACGGCGATACATTGAGTACCAAGACCGACAGCACGGAAGGCTACAGCGGGAAACAGACAACGCTTATGGTCTCTTTCTACAAACCGTGACGCGACACGAACTCCTGAAACTACATTAATGACCTTGTCACCTTCATAGAGCACTTCGGGCGTGCGTAAATAGAGTGCATGTGCTTGAAATTCATTAACGTCGTTCTCTGACGGATTTTGAACTGCGTCTGATTGGGACGGGAAAAAAGATGGTGGATCTGCGGACACAGCTCCTGCAGCGACCCAATCCGCGACAATATCGCGTCGTAGTACTTCAGCAAACGGCCATCTCATACGACACGTCGACCAAACTGCGTATGGCCTTAACTGCGTATGAATAGGATCTATATAAATTAGTCTTTTCGTTAACATAATCATGTCATGTGTCACCTGACCAGAGTGGGCTCACTGATTTTGTAGTAGTGTTGAAGCGGGATATATAGTTATGTACATTATGCCTTGCCCTGCTGCTTCTTCTGGTAATTGGCAATCAATTCTTTCTGTAGAGGAACAGGAGCTGGAGCATACTTGTTGAACTCAAGCGTGAATTCACCTTTACCTTGGGTGGACGCCCTTAGGGCCGTGGCGAACCCGAACATATTATTGAGCGAACACTCGGCATAGATCGTGAATTCCTCTGTACCCACATCGGTATCGGAGATCATGGCCTCCTTCTTATTTAGCAGACCAATCACAGCACTCTGGAACTCAGCAGGTGCCGTGACAGCCACAGTCATAATCGGTTCGAGAATGATTGGCTGGGCATTCGCAAATGCCTGCTGGAATGCTCCAATAGTTGCAGTACGGAATGCAAACTCACTGGAATCAACTACGTGCACCTGGCCATCATTGATCAGCATTTTGACACCAAGAACCCGGTGGCCAGACAATGGGCCCCGCATCAAGGCATCCTCAAAGCCCTTTTCGCAAGCAGCAAGGAATTTCTCGCTGATCTTACCGCCAACCACAGCAGTCTCGAACTCGGTAGCATTCGGGCCTCCCTCGGCGAGGGTTAGTTCACCCATAACCTTAGCGTACTGGCCAGCACCGCCACTCTGCTTCTTGTGGGTGTAGTCAAAGGTGGTTGGCCGCGTAATAGTCTCGCGATATGTGACCTGAGGTTTACCGGTAACGCATTCGACATTATACTCACGCTTGATCCGCTCAACATAAATCTCCAAGTGAAGTTCACCCATTCCACTGATAACAGTCTCCTTGGACTCATCATCATAACGGACACGGAATGTGGGGTCCTCCTTCTGGAATCGATTAATAGCTTTGCTGAAGTTGGTAGAATCGCGACTCTTTGGTGTAATCGATAATGAAATAACAGGATCAGGCACAAACATAGATGACATTGTCAGCTTCGCACCGTTAGTGAAGCTGTCGCCTGATGAACAATCGACACCAAACGTGGCGCAGATCTCACCAGCATTAGCTTCATCAATATCTTCCATTTCCTCAGAGTGCATACGAACCAGCCGCGAAAGCTTAACTTTCTTGCCTGTACGGACATTAACCATTTGCATGCCCTTACGCATCCGGCCTTGGTATACACGAATATAAGTGAGCTGGCCATAACGACCCTCTTCAAGCTTGAATGCCAACCCCAAGAAGGGCTCACTTGAGTTTGAGGTCAGAATCATCGGTGTCTCTGCGCCATTAGATCCCAATTCTAGGCCAGTGTTAAGAACCTGCGAAGGATCTGGCAGATAGTCACACACAGCATCCAGAACAGGCTGGATACCACGGTTGGCAAGAGCAGAACCCATGAGCACAGGAGTAAATTGCCGGGCAATTGTAGCCCTACGAATAGCTGCAACGATCTGCTCGGGAGTGGGCTCTTGTTCTTCAAGGAAGATTGTGGCAATTTCCTCATCCACGTCAGCTAAGGTCTCTACGAGTTCTTGACGCTTCTCAGCAACCAGCTCCTTGAGATTTTCGGGAACAGGACCCTCCTCGATCTCTTCACCTTGGCTACCACGGTTATATAGAGCGCGCTGCCAAATCAGATCAACGACACCCTCGAGTGCGTCTTCCGTTCCAATTGGTACCTGAACAGCTGCAGCAGCCATGTGTAACTTGGAGCGGATCTGGTCAATAGCTCTCCATGGGTTTGCACCCATGCGGTCCATTTTGTTGATGAAAGTAACTCGTGGAACATTGTAACGTCGCATCTGGCGGTCTACAGTCACTGTTTGCGACTGCACGCCAGACACAGCACAAACCACAAGTACTGCACCATCAAGAACTCGCAATGCACGCTCCACTTCGATGGTAAAGTCAATGTGACCAGGCGTATCGATCAAGTTGAACTTGTAGCTGGTGTCTGTATTAGCACGCGGGTCATGCTTTTGCCAATCACAGAATGTAGCTGCGCTCTGAATTGTAATACCTTTCTCACGCTCCAGAGCCATGGAGTCCATTTTAGCACCCACGTTATCACGACCTCGCACCTCGTGAATGGCCTTGATTCGGCCTGTATAAAACAAAACCCGCTCAGTAAAAGTAGTCTTGCCACTATCAATGTGGGCGGAAATACCAATATTACGCATTCTATCCAGACGCAATCGCTCGTCACCGCTCATTTTAGATCGCATAGACTCCAAAACTTCCCGCTCCTGTGCATAGGTCTCAGGAAGAATAGTTGGTACCACTTCTTCAGTCGATGATGTCGACTGGAACCGTCTTGATGCCACATTTGGGGTAATTTTAGAAATATGCCACCGCTTACAAGCCAGTTTCGAAGCTACACGCGACCAAGGACTCTGAATAGCCTTCATCTTCCACGCGCCGGTCGGCTCTGAAAATTTCAGCTGACTAACGAGTCATTCGTAGGGGATCCCTCCGATGGACCCCCAACCCATTTCATAGAGGTATTGTGGATACACAATATAAATATAGAGATAGACTCACCTGTTACACCTATTACATCAAGTGTCTGGTAGGGACTTCTCTCTTCCATTCCTGCTTACCAACTCAATCTCGACGCTGTTAATTATGATGATGTTGACATTGAATGTTATATGCATATATGTGGGCAATATAAAGGGTAGGAAAAAGTCAAATGTACCAAATTCATATCCTCACACTTTGAACTGGCAATGTATAATGACAAAATTCATTCGGCTCTTGTATTAATATGCCGGCTAAAGGCTAAGGAATTCAGCTTAACAAAATAAATGTCACTATCACATTTTCACTACATACTCACTCATAAATATATTTGTAGGGAAATTCATGAAACTCTAAATCATCGCTTTCGTTGCGTCATTAAACTCTATCCACATCAGTGATGTCGGAACGATAATGAATGGATAGAGTTTTCTCTGGATATTTCATCATCTAGGCGTTGGAATTCAGTTTCCTCTACCTCATGACCATCCACTGGCTCCTTTAAAATACGTTCTGCCTGATGCTGTTCACCAATTTTAGTATCAGTGAGTCCGTAGGTAATCAGTGAGCCCATCCCCAGGAAAGCGGAGATACACGAGAAAACAAGAGCTACGATACCACGAGCCGTGAATCCTGCAGGGAGATCTTTAACCTGCACATTTTCACCTTCTAGGTCGAAGAAGTTCGTATTTCCAGCAGCATTACCCATATATGGAAGACCCGACAATCTACAAGTATCAACATTCGACTGGAGAATCGGGTGCACTTTATAATTCTGGCGGATTTGTACAGGTGCTTCAATGAATTCTACTGCCAAACCTTGGCTCAGGTGCCAATCGATGTGACAGTGGAAGAACCACACACCTGGGTTATCTGCGCGCCATCGAATCACGAAGTGAGAGTTTGGTAGAACAACTAATACGTCACGGCGCATGGGATACTGCGGTATGGGATCATTATCATCAGAATCAGGATCATAAGGAGTGTAATCCTCACCATAGTCGTCGCCGCGTAGAATTGCCTGGAAATTGTGACCGTGCAAGTGAAAAGGGTGTTTACCATCATCATCATTGTTCAATACAAGCTCTACCACGTCCAGGTGATTGAGTACAATAGGGTTAGTATTAAACCCGTAAATTGTGGAGTTCAATGAAGTTTCGTCATCGGGTGCATCCAACACGCTATAGAGGGTTGGTACCTTTGCATGAGTCCAAGTAATGTCGTTGAAGAAGGCATAATTCTTGCCATCATTCAAGTTATCCATAGTCAAATGTAATGTGTGGTTTACATCTGGTCCCGGAAGTAGCTCCATATGATCGTAGGGAACTAACGTCATGTCGTCGAACCATTCAATATCATCCGAGGTATAGTCATCCAATTTGACATCCGTCTTGTTCACAAGACCAGAGTTATAAATATCCACATTGTTGATGCTCTTGTATCTATCCTCACCCTTGTCCTCGTCACCAGTATATAGCCACATGGTGTGGTTGAGCTGAATGTCAGACGGGATGACATCGTACAATGACGAATCGGCTACCTGAACAAGCTCATACACAGCATCATCATCATCTGTAGTATTAAAGAGTATCGAATACCTCTGCGCTGCTGAAATATAGAGTGAAGACGCTTCCGCTGGTTCAGTGTAGACACCATCTGCTTCAACTACTGTGAAATTGTGGCCCGGAATATAAAAGTAATAACCTGAAAATGCGCCAGTATTGGCAATACGCAGGCGGTATGTCTTCGAGGGCTCGACTTTATATTTTATGTTCTCAGCCAATGTATCATTCACCAGAAGCGATTGCGGCACCGGCTCAGCCCCCGTTGGGTTATAGAGAGAAAGGAAAGTTCCATAAGTGATATCCTGGGTAAGCTCATGGTACCAATCGCTCATTGTGAAGAAAATCTCACCATCAACTGAATCCTCGAACCACGGTTTGTCGTCATCGACAAGCATAATCTGGCGATAGCCATCTGGATACAAACCATCAACATGGGTGTGATACCAGTATGTGCCGTTTTGATCGACAGTGAAATTGTACACAAATGTGGTGTTGGGAGCACCAGGGCATTGTGTCAACCATGTTGGACCGTCCATATCATTCGTCCCATTCTGGAACATGCCATGGAAATGAATAGAGGAGTTCCGGTGCGGGTTCGTCAAGTTATTGTGAACTGTGATAACCAGACGATCACCCTTATTCACACGTAAAACTGGTAGTGGCCATTCGCCATTGATAGCTACCACCTCACGGTCCTTCAGACCATCGGGGTTCACAGTCTTCCATCCAACAGTCCAATCATGCGTCTGGGTGGCAGCTTGGACCACGGCGATAAAGACGCTAAATATTGCCAGAGCAATTTTCATGCTTCGCACCAGATATTCTGGGGATTCCTGTGATGGGAAGACCGGCGAATTATATCCTGAAGTTCGATGCTTCCTGCATGTAAATGCAAGTGAATATGTGATTATGTAACAGCTCGCATCTAAATGCATGCACTTTGCAGGCATCTCACTGCAGAAAGGAAAAAGGGCTGAGTGAGCCTGTGTGTGCGGACTGAGGCAATAAGTGAGAGAATATAAGTAGTATATAAAGGGATGATTTCGCCGGTGTATGTTAAGCTGTGATCTGACTCGGACTACCTTCTACTCGAGCAAGCTGTTACTGCCTATCGTTTGTTAACTGTATGACCTCCTCAGCATCGTGTCCTTGATGATCAGGGCTTGGATACTGGAAGGGGCAAAGTGTATTTCATCAGCATCTGCATAAGATGGAGAATATCTGAAAATCTCTACTGTCGGGCCAGACTGTAATCGTAGTGCTATTCAGTCGCCAACCAACCTAACCAGAATCGCGTATTACTCTTAGGGTAATATTCCAGAGCCGGACTTGGGGAGTCACCAATTAACAGTCCACGTCTATTCAAACTTCCTTGGATCACATGTCCCCACACGTACCTCATCTCCGATCAAGTTATCGAAACCATCTCGTATAACTCTTGGCAGGGTCTTAGGGTTCAGCTATACGTAATACAGATCTCATGCAATTCCATCAAGGTACAGGTCTGACGAGGAAGAATCAGGGCACACGCGATGGGATATTTGGTATGTTAGAGAGATGAAGTTGAAACATCAGTTCTGATCAAATCACTGTTTTTGAAGGTCGAAGCTCCTACCCATTTAAATAGTGAGAGGGACGTTTGTACTGACCTGCACCCACATGTGCAGGGGAACCAATGACTGCCGAACACCAAAAAGGTAAGGGTTGAAATATATGCATGAATATCATCATCATGAGGAGTCACAGGGCAGAATGGAGTACAGCCAAGTTTAGTTACATAACATAAGAGACAATATAGATATAGTTAGTTGAGGTGGCCGGAACTCTGCATGGAGAAGTAATGTAATGCTGTTTGATGTATTCATGTAGAACCACATACACGCACACCCTTGGTCTTAGGCTACGGTGTATATGGTACTGCACCGGGAAGTTGTCTGTTTTGGTCCGCAAGGTAGTAGTAGTTCGTAGTGTTCCCAGCCGCGTTACCGGCATCTGGCATGCCAGATAATGCGCATGTGTCCAAATTCGACTGCAAAATAGGGTGGACCCTGTAGTTCTGGCGGATTTGTACGGGTGCTTCAATGAATTCCATTGCTAACCCTTGGCTCAAGTGCCAATCGATGTGACAATGGAAGAACCATACACCAGGGTTATCTGCGCGCCATCGGACCACAAAGTTAGAATTCGGCATAATGGTTAATGTGTCACGGCGCATAGGGTATTTAGGAAATGGCTTGTTGTTTGGCGAATCGGGGTCATAGGGTGTCAGCGTGTCATGAGCTACGTCTCGCCGAAGCGACTGGAAATTATGGCCATGTAGATGGAATGGATGACGCCCTCCGTCGCTATTCAAAACGAGCTGGACAATATCCATATGGTCGACCACGTATGAATTTGTGTATTCCCCATATATCGTAGCATTCAATGCTGTGTCGTCATCAGGGGCATCTATTACAGTGTATAGTGAAGGGACCTTCGGGGCTGTCCAAGTAATATTGTTGAAAAATGCATAGGGTTCTCCATTATCCAAATCTCCCAATCTCAGATCCAGAGTAATATTCACGTCCGGATTCTCGAGCAGTTCCATACGGTCATATGGTATGAGGTCCATGTCATCGAACCACAGGATGTCTTCCGCTGTATAATTCTGCGATGTAACCCCAGTAGTATTCACAATTCCAGAATTGAAAATATCCTCATTGGTCACATTCTTGAATCGAGTGGGATCTTTGGATTCATCGCCAGTATAGAACCACATGGTATGGTTTAGTTGTAGAGTTGAGGGAATAACAGGGAATTGTTGGGCATCAGCGATCTGTACCGCTTGATAGACTGCATCTGGGTCCGCAGTAGTATTGAAAAGAACCGATACCCGCTGTCCGGGAGAAATGTAAAGGCTAGATGCATTGGCTGGTTCTGTGTAAATGCCATCGACTTCGACAATTGTCACATTTTGTCCTGGGATATACCAGTAAAATCCTGCATAAGCACCTGTATGAACAATGCGCAGTCTGTATGTCTTCGAGGGTTTGACCTGGTATTTAATGTTCTCAGCGAGTGTGTCATTAACCAGGAATGAGTCTGGTACTGGGTCGCGACCAACGGGATTACGCGGGTTCATTAAGTATGTGTCAAGAATATTCTCTGTGAGCACGTGATACCAATCGGTTATCGAAATCGGTATCTCTTCGTCAACATCATCCTCGAACCATGGATGGTCATCATCCACAAGGAACATTTGCCGATAGCCATCAGGATATAGATCAAGAGTATGTGTGTGATACCAATAAGTACCATTCTGATCAATGGTAAAATTGTAAAAGAACGTCGTACCAGGGGCGCCAGGGCACTGGGTCACGAATGTTGGGCCATCCATATCATTAGTACCATTTTGGTATATTCCATGAAAATGAACGGATGAGTTCCGAACAGGATTGGTCAAATTGTTGTGTACCCATATCTCCAGTCTATCCCCTTTTTTTGCGCGCAATACTGGCATTGGCCACACATTGTTAATGGCCACTACTTGGCGATCTTTGAGACCATCTGGATTTGCAATCTGCCATCCTACAGTCCAGTTATACCTGTGGGTAGCAGCTGCTACCACACTAAAAATAATTCCAAAGGATATAATACGCATCCTTTGGGATTGGTGCGACACACTCTAGTTCCTCATCCATTAAATACCCGTTCTCCCGAACCCTCCGATCACTGTGTAGATCCGGGGGACCGATCCTACTAACAGTAGAGTCTACAATGAGATAGTAGGGGCGTTGATCAATGGCTTTGCACATGCATGGGCTGCGGCTCCTTGTGTGCATCGTGAATATGTAGGTATGATGATTCCCACTAGATGTGACTCGAGCAATAGTTTAGAATGCTATATCGAATAATATTTACGAGATTTTTTGACTTGTAGCATCCCAATACAGCTGAGAGAAATCCACATTTTTGATGTCGTCCGATCGAAGTTAACGTTGAGGTCTGCCGCCGCGCAGTGCTCAAGCATAATAGGGCGGGGATCATAATGACATAGAGTTACGAAGCCAACATTGTCTCAATCAGGACTAAGTAATCATCATAGAGGATTGCCCATTCTCTGATGGACAGACTCCTAACGGTGATAGGATCTAAATTACTGCGACATCTTACCGCAGTGATGGAAAATGTAGTGTCAACTTCAAACTAGCAAATGTGTGTCATGTTCCAGATACAAACAATAGCATTTCTGCTGCCTCGATGGCGACAACTAAGTCTCCGAATCTCGGGCCGGAAATAGGATCAGGGTAAGGAGTGGAGATGACCTAAGTCCGAACGCCTAAGCGCATGCATATCGTCGAATTCAACCTAGTATGTGGGGGTAAACGAGCTGCATTCTCTACATAGTTTTTGAGGAGCGTGTATTTCTTTCGGTGGGCCATATAACTCAACGGTCTGATAACGATTCGTTAGATATTACCGTTGGCTCAGCATATTGGGGTTGGGTTATATGATTATAATGATCCAATAATATATATTCACCATCCAACCTTATCAAAAACGAATACCTTCAATAACGTAATGTTGCATGAATGCTTTTTTAGCTCACTGTCCTGTCATTCACAGTCGTTCCCACCCCGACGGGAAGAAATTTCTTAACCTAAACTTAGATCCAGAAATGTTGTTGTTGTCGGATCATATTCATCTCCAAATACCGTTGGATAAAGACAATCCGAGGTGCATCGTGGATATTTCTGACGCGTCTCACATGCAAACATTGATGAGGTACCAAATATATTTAGGTTTAAAGTCCAATCAGTACGGGATAGCCCCTGAAGGCGGGGTGTTTTGGCCAGAGAGATCAAAGAAATTCTCATTGTTGCTGGCTGCATTGCCTGTTGATGGTAAACCTGATAGACCACACATATCCACGTTGGCTCGCATCAATGGATGCACCCTATAGTTCTGCCTGATCTGCACAGGAGCCTCAATAAACTCCAGAGCCAATCCTTGAGTAAGATGCCAATCAATATGACAGTGGAAGAACCACACTCCAGGATTATCTGCTCTCCACCGAAGCACAAAGTGAGAATAAGGGAATAATACAAATGTATCGCGACGCATAGGATACTCCGGGAAAGGTTGGTTTTCGGTGGACTCAGGATTATACGGCGTGGCTGTATCACTAGTAAATTCATTGCCACGTAGTATAGCTTGGAAATTGTGACCATGTAAATGGAACGGATGTCGGCCTCCATCATTGTTCACAACAAGTTGTACAGTGTCCATGTGGTTGAGCACTATTGGATGTGTATACTCACCGTATATGGTGGCATTCGAAGCGGTGTCGTCATCTGGAGCATCGATTAGAGTATACAATGAGGGGACTTGGGGCTGTGTCCAAGTGATATTGTTGAAAAAAGCATATGGCTTTTTGTCATCTAGAATTCCTGCCCTCACTGTCATTGTGTAGTCAACGTCCGGGCCAGGAAGAAGCGGCATGTGATCATAAGGCACGAGATTGAAATCATCGAAATATTTAATATCTCTTGATGTATATTCTTTGAGTGAAGTCTGTGTTGTGTCAACAATTCCAGACCTGTAAATGTCCTCGTGATCCACCGGCTTGTACCTATTGCCATCTTTGGATTTGTTCCCCGTATACAAATACATCGTATGATTCAGTTGCAAGTCTGGTGGGACAGATGCATATAGCGATGAGTCTGCTATCTGTACAAGTTTGTATACCGCATCCTCATCACTGGTCGTATTGAAAAGTATTGAATACCGCTGTGCTGCCGCGATATAAATCGTCGTCGCCTCAGCGGGCTCTGTATAAACACCATCAGCTTCCACAATAGTGAAATTATGCTCAGGTATGTAAAAGTAGTATCCGGTTAGAGCACCTGTGTTTAGAATTCGCAGTCGATATGTCTTGTTCGGTTCCACTTCATACTTGATGGTCTCAGCCAATGTGTCATTGAGAAGCAATGAATTTGGCACTGGATCGACTCCCTTCGAGTTTTGTGGGGTTAAAAATGACGTTTCGGAAATAACTTCTGTTAACTCATGGTACCAATCGCTCATAGTGAAGGAAATTTCATCGGCAACTGCATCTTCGAACCATGGCTTGTCATTGTCTATGAGCAGCATTTGGCGGTAACCATCCGGGTATAGATCAGTAACATGTGTATGATACCAATATGTCCCATCCTGGTCGAGTGTAAAGTTGTACACGAATGTAGTGCCTGGAACATGGGGGCATTGCGTAACCCACGTAGGCCCATCCATATCATTGGTGCCATTCTGAAATATTCCATGAAAATGAATTGACGAATTTCTCTCGGGGTTCGTAAGATCGTTGAACGAATTGATAATAATCCTGTCCCCTTTATGACCACGTAGTACAGGTAGGGGCCATTCATTGTTAATGGCCACTACTTGTCGCTCCTTCAGCCCATCGGGGTTCACCGTTTTCCAACTCACAGTCCAGTCATATGTTTTAGTCGCTCCAAGAACTGAAGTGACGGTAACGAAAAGTGATACTATCTTCATTTGGCTTAACAGGACAAAGCAAGTTTCTTTATATTTCCTTTTCTGTAAGTTTAGAGTGGGGTGGTCCATAAAACCGGTAACTACCATGATAGAATTTAATTTACACTTCACAATTTCCCAGTCATAGCTTAGGCGTGACAAGTAAAGTATCATTTCCATACGAAGTAGCGATGGAGACAGGCTGAAACTGACCCACTCACATTCTAGTATCTCCGGTATGGTTGTGTATTAGTTCCACCAAAGCATACTTGCGTGATCTAAATCTAAATGAAGTAATTACAATTATGCTGATTTCTGGAAGCAGCGGTTTTTCACGTGATGTATATATACACTGATATTGATAAGCCCCGGGCATTTCTCCATATGTCTATCCATCCATCATCATCATCAGTCTACTCTGGTTTTTAAACACCTTGCAAAGGAAGTAGCCCTGCATGTGTCAAGCGAGTGTGATAAAGTTACGGGGCTCATCTTACTGTGACCAATCTTGTGGGTCCGCAGATCAAAATCTAAAAGATCTCGTATACGATGCGGTTGGGGGGTATAAACGATCCAGGCCATAAAACTTCCAGAAATCGAGAATATTCTGCAGAATATTTAAATCTGTATTAGCTTGTACCATTGATATTTGACACCTAGTAACGACCTCTAAAAGCGACAGGTTTCCTCATCATTCGCATTTTTCTTGTCTAGGGCGTAGGGTTAAATCATTATGCATGATGCAGGACCATCAGAAAGTAATTCCTGATGGTAAATTGTCCGCAGCCTATTCATTCGTAAAGGGATGAAATTCCTGTTATTTTGATAGCTGTGACGGCAACCTTGGCGGCTAAGACAGGTCACGTCCTGCTGATTCACGCACAAGTAGAGGGCATTATGTGATTCGATCGGGCGCAGGGACCAATAGCTACGAGAGATGCGGGGTTTAGGGTTTACAATCATTTTCATCGAATCATCGCCTGATGCATGTGGTGAACGGGTGTGTTCGAGACCTGGAACGAAAGCGTTCTGCAAGTGGTAATATAAGTATCAATGCTTCTACTCATCGTTACTGTTCGCTCCTTAATCTTCTTTGTCTGAACACCGACGTCTCGACAAAGGGACTTTTCCCAAGATTGACGCATATGAAATCGACTGACGAGACAAGGTACCTGCGGGGGTTGGGGTGGATATGCATTGCACTGACTAAAAGTATCTCTGCAGAACAGGCATTAAAAGCGCCAGAGTGGCCAACCTCTGATTTCAGGAGAGGCCATTTCCAGATGGTGAACGTTTTTCTGCTTCCAGTGTTTATTATCTGTTTTCGTGAGTCACTAGAAGCGGCAGTGATTGTGTCAGTTTTACTGGCCTTTGTCAAGCAGTCGTTTGGTGGCCCTAATCGGGACAAAAAAGCCTATAGGCGATTGTTGTGGCATGTCTGGTTAGGGTCGATAGCAGGCTTCTTCATTTGTCTTTGTGTGGGTGCTGGTTTCATTGGCGCTTTCTATACAGCCGGCAATGATATCTGGGGTGCCAAGGAGGACCTCTGGGAAGGCGTTTTATCTATCGTTGCATCTATTATGATCACGGGCATGGGACTGGGGATGCTTCGTATGGAGAAAATGAAGGAAAAATGGCGTGTAAAGATTGCCCAAGCCATTCTTGAGGGAGGAATTGATGATCCCAAGTACCAGACTGGTCGTATGGGCTGGATCAGGCGCTTCCACCCCCGGAATTTCAATCCACTCCAATTCCGATTCTCTAAACTAGGTCAATGGACACGAAAATACGCAATGTTTCTCTTGCCTTTCATCACTGTTCTCCGTGAAGGGATTGAGCTAGTGGTGGGTGTGGCTGGCGTATCAGGGGTCAATATAGGCGTAGATGCACGATCCTACCCTCTGTCTGTGGTCCTGGGGCTTCTTTGTGGGTTTGCCTTTGGTTATGCACTGTATCTTGGTGGTAATTACATGTCCATGAAATGGTTCTTGATGGGCTCTACTTGTCTGTTGTACCTTATTGCCGCCGGATTGTTCTCTCGATGTATTTGGTATTTCCAAATGTACGTCTTTTCGCAAAAAACCGGTGGTGATGTTGCCGAAAATGGTTCTGGTCCTGGTTCTTACAACATTAAAGAATCTGTGTGGCATGTTAACTGCTGCAACCCGGAACTAAACAACAATGGCTGGGGCATTTTCAATGCACTATTCGGCTGGCAGAATTCCGCTACGTATGGATCAGTGATATCCTACAATGTATACTGGATTTTTATCATGGTCATGATCGGATGTCTTATCTATGAGGAGAGGACTGGAAAGCTTCCCATTATTGGCAGATGGTGGCAGCGTAAGCGTGTATCTCAAGAGGAGGCAGATGAAATGTTTGAACGTGCTAAGCAGCATGCTCGGAATGAAATGGGCTATAAGGATGGAGGTGTCATTGAGGATGGTGATATTGAAAAGACGGCAACAAATGATCGCTCAGTCTCTGACACCGTTGACAAATCCAAAGGCACCGCTATTGTACGCCAGCACCAGGGTTCCGTGTCATCTTCCGCCTAGCAGTGTGCATCCTGGACCTATATTATGACCGTTACGAATAATACAGTATATAACGTGATGCAATAACAAAAGTACACCTTGTGATTTTAGTCAATTCATTTTTGCGGCACGAAAACTTTGTTCGTTTGTGTGTTCAGATATGTTTTTCGACCTCCCCCTCTTGTCACGGCATCGTCGTCTCAGCTAAAAAAGATTAGGTATTAGAGAAGTAAAATCCGTAACTATTAGTAGTACTACTATTAGTGAATAAATACCAGATATATGTGATTTCACACGGTGCTAAGTTGATTGTCGATGGATCACCCTCCGTGCAACCCAGAACTCGCAATCATAGACATATGGGCTCATGCGCTTAGGATTTGTAGCACCGTAAGTGGAAGGAACTCGTGACCTACGGGTTTCGAATTCCCAGTCATGCATTTCCACTAACGAAATAAGACCATTGAGTGTCAACTCAAGTCCTCCGCTTTGTGCTGTGGACGAAGCTACGACCTTTTCAAAATGCCAGTGTAACGGGCCAAAGTTTATCCATAACCCTCCTGGTTTAACAATGCGCGAAATAACGCTCAAAGTTTCGAAAATATTAGTAGCTGTGTCCAAAAAGAATACGGTCGCGATAGCATCATAATGCCCCGTAGGGCAAGTATCGAACGACGTATCAAACAGCCCACACAGCATCGACATCTCGCCAGCAAGCTCACCCTCTGTGGGCGAAACATCTGGAATTTCAATTGAGTGTGTTTGGTCAACACCTGACGCGTAATGGCTCAGTGCATGCACATAAGGATACACAGTCCAACATCGTGCAGATGGTGACATATGCAAAACAGCATGCTGAGCTAGAAGCATAGTACAGGAAAACTCGTTACCGTCAGCAATGAATCCCCGCTTGGCCAATTCAAAAGGTAACCTTCCAAGACCACAACCAGGTACAAGAACACGCTTGCCACTAGGATCCGGGAATTCTCGCATTAGTACATCGATCACAGGGTCAAAGCTTTGGCGCCTTTCTGTGCGGCCATCTGAAGACCACTCACGAGCAAGCTGGCTGAAGGCAATGCGGATCTGATCCCAGTTTTCTTCCTCGGAATCATCAGCTAGTTGATCAACGCTTGGTGCTGAAGCCACCAGATCCCCAAGACCCGAAGCCATAACCTTAGCAACAGAAGCATTGTGGCTAATGCAAGCACTAACGCGGCTAACGTGAGGCAACACAAGTGCCGACGCGAGTCGACGTTGATCAGGAGGAAGCGAAGCTACACGCTGCTCCTTGAACTCAACAAGATCTCGATGCGCATTGCGCCCATATTGCATGAATGCACGACCAGCGCTCACAAAGTTGCGGGTCTCCTCATCGTCCATCTCCATACTGCCCGGTTGTAAGTTCTAGTTGGGGGGATAAATCACCTATGTTGAGGGAGAGGTGACAGACAGGCAAATCCTAGTAACGTGAGAGTGTGTCTTTTGTTGTAGCACGCAGTTAGAATTTACTAGCTCCACGACCGGACAGGATCAATTCAGTGACTACTATCACAGCAGCCCCGTTTCTATGGATCACAGTGCAGTCGGATTTCACTTGGACCAGCGCGATTACGCGTATTCTCTATCATCCCGTAATATATATAATATATTGTGCGTAATAGACGATATGGCTGTAACCACATATAAGCATATATATGTTTCTGCATATAACCACATACGCATAGGGATTAAGGAATCAAGCAGTCAGCGCCCGCGTAATCCAATCATCACGACGGCATAAGAATGTCTCTACAAGAGCAGCACAAGCGGCTCGTGCAGACGCTGTACCGACAGTCTCTACGCATGACCAAGTCGTGGATCAACCGACGAGACTTGTGGAGGGAAAAGGCCCTAGAGATTCGCCAACAGTTCGACGAAAACAAGGGGATCACTGACAAGTACCAGGTGGAGTTTTTGGTGAAGCGGACCAGCGAAATGCTGGCCAAGTACCGTCACCCCGACCCTATCATCCCGCCGCAGCGTCCTAATGGTACCAAGTTCGAGCGGAACATCCCCACAGAGCCGCTGCTGTATCGGCACCGTGAGGGTGATCACACATTGTAAAGAGGTGAATGAATATTTGTGCCCCAGGATTCTGAGTCGCTCAAAGCTATTCGGCGCCGTTTACAGATGAGGAACTACGAAAAATGATCCTATCTAGATCACGCACAGAGTTAAGTGAATGGCTCATGGAATTCTTGGAATATATGAGTTGATTCGCTGTACTTTCCCTCATCTCCATTGCAATACTAATGGACAACCTTGACTAGTTGGGATGCGTATGTTAGTTGTTTCTCCATGGGCGTTGTATTATTTAGAGAATCCAAAGCCTGATCCCTGCCCAAAGTCGGCGGGGTATTTATGTAGTGAGGCATGGTTTACCTCAACGCGCATGCATCTTTATATAACAGAATTAGCGTGCAATCGCATCAAATAGTTTGGGTAGAAGTGATACACATGCTTCAACGTCGGCAGCCAAGCCTGTACCTAACGGAATCACCCCCGCAACACTGGGATGCCTGAAGGCATTGGCCACTACTGGGTTTTTGAGAGCCGTGGCATCTCCAGATACAAATACACGGCCTTTACCACGCCAATACCCGAACTCAAGGGTCAGTATTGCAGTTCCAGAGCTATGTCCAGCCTCTCCGGAGTTTGCTGAAGGCAGTGCCAAAGGCCGAATCACGGTAGAAGTAGCCGTCTGAGGAAGAATACAAAGACGGTACTGGACACTAAGTCGAGTTAGAGCTTCATGTAAGGCATAGCATTGTCCCAGGAATACCACCACAGGAGCAAGTCCGCCCCTGGCCAGCAGGGGAGGGAGGAAAGGCATGATCATGCGCTGGGGATTCGCAGCATCGAACGAAATAGCACCATTTTTTACGACCAAAGTCGCATCACCGTGATGTGGTGTATACGCAAGCTCCAGCGACTCGAGTGAAGCGTGCCGAACACCACTTCCGAGTCCGAGGCGCCGAGCTAACGCTAAAGATTGCGCCGCAGAATGCAATCGCTTTAAAGCCCGTAACAGTCGTATCAAAGAGGTGTTTCCGCCGGGGATCTCGATCCAAAACCTGCCTGACGATGTATCTACGCGGATCTCGGGTGTTTCAACCGCATCCAGGGAGGCTAGACAGCCCGGAAGAGCGCATCCCTCGACTACCAATGCTGATTCAACGCCAGAATCCGCAGATGCAGTTCCTGCTTCGGTGTGAATGCCAGGGGATGATGGCTCTAAAGCCGCAGTCGCAGGGGTCACATTTGAGGGCGTCGATCCTGGTATATCAGCTACACGGGCCTTCAAGCCAGTATGAGCCCATGATGATGAGTCTGGAATCAGCGTGGTAAAGTCCACAAATACACACTCATCACGCAATACATAGCGAAGTCCTGCAGCTTCCAGTGACCGTGCAAGTTCGTAAAGGGCGAATTGCTGCCAGTATTTAGCCGCAAGTCTGGCGAGAGCATCATAATCGCCATTTCCAGACTCTGTAGCTGCGACAGGGTGCAAAGGTCCGAGGCGCCAGCGTCGTTGTTCCGAGGTCAGGCGTGTGGCTGCCCATTGCGGCTGATCAGGTGGTGCAGGAATCGCCACAGCCAAGCACCAACCAGATGCCCATTCAGGCCTCCTCAATGCCAAAACAGCTCTGAACTCCGGACCGAATTTGGCTACCAACTCACCAGGAGCTAGTCGAACTGACCGATGAGCATGCCATCCCGCCGCTTCAGCTCGTGCCGCCAGCATTTCCATGCGCGTATGTACACGCAAGTGCTCAATACTAGCCGCAGGATCTTCCTGAAGATCAAAATGGGGCCGATGGGCGCCTTCAGATGGATATGGATATGTTGGTCGGAGGACAAGATTACCACTCGTGATATCGACACTCAAGGATCCCGCTTCGAATTCAAGTGTCCCATTGTGTAAGCTCACCCCTGGTAGACTCTGAAGAGGCTCCAATAGTTCCTTAGCACGCTGGTGTGCGACTTCGTGCAACAGGTCGACCATGACAGTGGGTGATGTCCAGTCCAAATCAATATCTATATTGACACCAGATGATTGTACAAGACCCCTGGATGTTGCGATAATCCGCAGCTCTTGTCTTGATGCCCAGAACCGTACCAAAAGTACGGCAGATCCCAAAGAATGTGATAACACCCCTGCCCATAATCCTGTCTCCAGATTGGTCAATTGGTCACTGAGAATACGTAGACGGTGAATCCCACTCAATAAATGAACCCAGTCTAGAACTGTGGCTAGGGGTTTACGAGTAAGCTGCTCGTTTACACTGACTTCAAGACGATGTAAGGTAGTTAGTGGTAAGGTCTGTGATTCGGGCCATCCGGGCATCCCCCAGGCCACAAAAAGGAACCGAGCATCGGTGGCATCATCAGCAACGCCCAGCTCTAGCCAAAAGCTCCGTGCTACCTCGAATCGTGCGCGTCCATTCGCAATAGTATATCCCCTGTACACTGGAGGTAAACGTTCGACTAATGCAATCCGTACAGCCAATAAAACATCAAGCTGGCGAAGCACGCCGAGGATCTTAGCTGGAGTCAGCGGTTTTGGCATCCGGAAGTCGAAAGACGGTGGGAGCTGCGGTGCAGCAGGCTCGCCATACCGCAGAACTTCCAGCGCAGTTTCGGTGTCTGCCCAGGGCATTTTTGCAGCACCAAGTGATCTTTGCAGTGTCCATAATGCACCCACAAGATTGTCGAAGCATGCATGCCGCCCTCGCAGCCAGTTAGCGACGTCTACACAACGGGCAACTTCCGGGACTACCGCTGCCCATTTGCACAGAACCCACAGCTTCACGAACTCTTGTCGAACACCTACAACAAACTGAAGAAAGTGGCGTTTGCGTGCTGCATCAGTGGGCGCACCCGGCAACGTACGGAGCACAGATTGCAACTCTGCCAGCGCACGACCCACGGCCACAACTACCAGCCCATTCAGGGGCACGTAATTCTGGGTTACATGCTCTATTGGAGGCGGATCAGAGTCAAGGCTGGTATGGACTTGTGACACCGAACCAGTATGGGCCTCGGACTCCATCTGCGAGGCTGGAGTGCCTGGCCGAGCTGGCTTCCTAGGCATGCTGAGTGGAGGTGAGAGAGAAGTGCGTAATGCGTATGCCGTACGGTATCACCAGGCACCAAGTGCGCAAGTTCATAGTGTAGGTACTGCATAGTGCATAAAATAGTGCGTCAGTGCCTGGATCGATACTCGCGATATCGGCGGGATTCTACTTACATTAACGGCGTTTTGTCGAATCTATTTTGGGAATGCCAAGCGCATAGTGATTCTATTGGGTTGATGTTAACTGTAAATTGGTTTTGGTTCGGCGTTCGATGCCGACGGCCGAGGTTATAGATATAGCGTTCCTAAACTAGCCATCCCACACACTAAGCAGTCGTCGTAGCATGACGGGGCCTGCGCAGGACCCGCAGGTCGTTTTGAACCCGCGGCCTGCGCGTCTGCGACTGTCCACGGATATGCATCAGGATTATATGCAGGAAGTTTCGATGCTCCCGACCCCCCTGGTGACCCAGAACCCCACGTTTGTGGCCCCAGGACCGTCACCTGTCCCGGCAGGTCCGGGATCTTCTCCGCCTTCATTGTCCCTAGCTTCACCTGATCCATCACCCCGTCGATTAGCGCAAGTCTCGCCAGTATCAGCCCCTGCAGGTAACCGCATTGTGTCGATGTCTGTGGTTCCTGAACACGTGCCGAAGATGCTTGCTAGTGATGATGGACAGCTACCACTTGTGCATGGATATGGGCCACATTATGGAAGTCCAGCAGATGCAGAAGAGTCTTTAGTGATCCCTAAACGTGGTGAAATTCGTCTGGGTCGATCCGGATCAGTGGGAACTCGACGGATGCCCACTACCGTATTGCATCGTGAGCCGCCACCGCTGGCCGGTCTGGAGCTCGAGTTACCTCCTGAAAGCGAGGAATACATCACAGAAGATGGTTCGGGCCACGAATCGGTGTGGAAACGCCTGAAATTCTTGGGCAAAGGTTCGTTCAGTGAGGTCGTTCTGGCTCGTAGTCCGTTGTCAGGGAAACTGGCAGCAGTCAAGATCACACATTTGGGTGCCCCAACACGCGCAGATCACCAAACGCAGCTTCAAAGTTTGGATCGTGATGCCGAACTGCTGCGCGATCTGCCTCCCCATCCCGCCTTGATGCACATGCTAGCATGGTCGTTAACGCCTGATCGCGCTATTTTCGTTCTTCCTTATTGTCCAGGGGGTGATTTGTTCGATCTTGTGGCTCGAAATCGTTCTCGCATGATCCCGGGGCTTGTGCGGCGCATCTTCGGGGACATTGTGTCTGCTGTGGCATTCTTGCATGCACATAATGTTGTCCACCGTGATATCAAGCTCGAGAATGTACTTCTGGATGTAGATGTGGAGCAACTTCTGGGCATGACTAGACCTGAACAATATACTGGCTCTGTGGCCGTGCTTACCGACCTGGGCTTGGCACGTCGCATTGATCCGGAAAACCCTCTACTCACCACAAGATGTGGCAGTGAGGATTATGTACCCCCCGAGCTTCTAGTTGGACAGCCTTACGATGGAAGACAGACTGATTCTTGGGCGTTGGGAGTACTACTCTATGCAGTTTTGGAAGGCCGTTTACCATTTGATCCGCCTCCTGTAGATGCAATTGGGGCTTCAGGAGCCGCACATGCACGTGCAAGGCTTCGCACAGCTCACCGCATAGCTCGGGTTGACTGGAGTTGGTACCGTCGCCAGGAATCTAGTCCAGAATGGGATGGGGCTAAGGGATGTGTCGAGGCAGTTCTGCGACGTCGTCAACATCGAGCATCAGCTGAAGACCTTCTGCGCATGCCTTGGTTACAAGGCGCATCGCCAGGGATCCCTGACGTGACTTCCACCACTAGTGACCAGGTGAAACTAATGAATACGCCACTCATCTAATCTAATCCAATCTGAACTAATTTATTGCCTCTTGTTAGGGCATTTTGATCTGGATCTCTAGCTCGACAATAGTTTGGACATTGGTATTATGGTTTGAACACCGATAAATTATGATTTAACATCTATTAGGCATTGGTTTGCATCGGTATGCATAGGTTTGAACTTCGATTCAATAATGATTGGAGCATTTGACATTATATTACACTTGGTCGCATGCTATATAGGTTTACTCTGTTGAAACATTGGTGGAATAAACTTTTTGGACATATTTAACATTATTTTCATCTCCTCTAAATAATGCGCACCAACTTAAACATTAGTTTTAAGCATTAGCGGACCAATTTTTTTTTTTTTTTTA
Source organism: Wickerhamiella bombiphila (assembly GCA_030561035.1). NCBI lineage: Eukaryota > Fungi > Ascomycota > Dipodascomycetes > Dipodascales > Trichomonascaceae > Wickerhamiella > Wickerhamiella bombiphila. The sequence continues at coordinate 54,691 of JAKTWK010000025.1, forward strand.
ACACCAACCTGAGGGTTTCAACAATGGCTTATACTAACTAGATCATTGCTTTAACCTGGTTCTAAAAATTACTGGCTCCATAATAAATGGAAAATATGTTAATCCATTATAACTAACGTTGTAGCATAAACATACTCATTTACGGAGGAGACGAAGACCGCCCCGTCGGCGTACTGGGGTAGGAGCAGCATCTGAATCGTCAGACCCCGAATCTGAGCCCGAGGCATTGTCTGAAGAGGACTCCTCAGATTCCTCTTCATCACTAGGTGGCTCCGGAAGAGTCTTTTTCGGTGCTCTTGGCTTGATGTTTGGTCTGATTTGCTCGTGCACTTCCGGAACTCCCATGTTCGAGAGCTGCGACAAAGTCCCGAGCCCGGGTACCCGACCAGTGGTTGGAGGAGGCTGGGACAATGAGACTCCGAAATCGGGATTTTCTTCAACCGGAGGCTCAGTTGAAGGAGTAGGCTGTGACATTACGGCTTTAGGGGCAGCTCCACGAACCCGCCCACCGCGAAGTTTGCGCTTTGAACCATCATCTGGTATCGATTGGGGGGGTGGAACTGCACGTTTGGGTACATGCGACTTGAAACTTCCATCTGAATCCGAGTCAGAGTCCCCATCTGATCCACTTCCGCCAGTTGTCTCGGCCTCGGAGTCGACAGGGGATTCCAGAGTTGCTCGTGGAGGATTCAGAGTATCTTTGGCAGGCTCCGAATTACTCACGTCTAACTTGTTAGACTGCGGAGACTGGTATTCCTTGGTGGTTTTTGCATGCTCTCCAGCAGCTGGGCTCTGTCCAGTGACTTCTTTGCGGGTGTTCTCCGTCGAACCAGTATTGGTTTGTACAGAGGACTTGGCCAGTTTAGGACTCTGATATTCATTACTAGTACCTTCTGTGCTAGCGGGGGCATCTCCATATTCAGATTGGTTGCTTTCGGCCGCTCTCTTCCTTATAGCACTTCCAGTCTCCTTCTGACTTTTGGATGCAGGTTTCGTAGGAGTTTTCGAAGATTTCGGTGCACTCGGCAGACTATTTGAGGGTGTTACCTGGGTCACAGTTGGTTCGGCTAAAGCTTCTTCTTCTGGTCCATTAGGAATCGAATCCTTCGATGCTGATGGAGTTCCACCTGTCTCAGTATGGGTTGAAGACTGGTTCACAGAATCAGAACTCTGTGCGCCTATTTCCTTGCTTTTTTCCTTGTCCACTTCCTTGCCTGATCCTTTGCCAGCTACTTTGCTAGTTCCCTTACCGGCTACTTTGCCGGTTTCCTTGCCGGTTTCCTTAGTGGTGCCGATTTCATTACTGGTTTCTTTACCAGTTTCTTTACCAGTATCTTGACCAGTATCTTGACCAGATTCCCTACCAGTTCTCTTACTAGATTCCTTATGCACGTTTTCGTTCGATGCGGCTTCTGCTGCAACGGTGCCTTTGGACGGTCTACCTCGTTGACGAGGGGTCGCTTTCGACGGGTTCACCTCAGTACTAGAGCCATTGACACTAGCCACGCGACCATTAGCTTGCTTGGTTGGTTTAGAATTCTTGGACACACCATTAGAAGTACCATGCTGGCGAGTATTAGAGCCAGCTGTATGCTCATTCTGCGGTGGCTTGGGTGATGGCTTCGACAAAGCCTTTGGCTCTTGTGCATTCGCCTGCTCCATATTCTTCAGTCTAGAAGGTCCAAACAGCATAAACTGTCCTGGTCGAGCAGCAATGGATGTCTCCTTGTCCTTCTCGGAACCATTTTCAGAGCTAGATTCTGCAGCAGGCAATGCTGTGGGTGGTGACGCGACCGCTGGAGATTCAGCAGAGTCCGCCCTAGGCTGCTGTTTCCGAGCACGCTTTGCCTGACGCTTTTCACGGAACTTCTCTGTCCGTTCTGTCGTCGATGCTACAGGGGTAGACGCTGCTTGATGGTCCGGCATGCGTCGCTTAGCCGCTGTACCCGTGATAACAGCATATGCCTCGGAACCAGCTTCAAAAACATCTCGCACATGGTAATCATCAGGTACACGGCAAAAGTGAGATTCCAACAGTGTTAGATGCGGTGCGGGCGACCCAGTGAGCTGGGCACACTGTAAACTCACTGCCTCTCGCATTGCCCCCACTTTATCGCTAGGCGCTGCCAGGTGTAGAAACCGAGCTCGGCGAAGAGAAGGGGCAATTTGATTCCCCGCTGAACGCTCTTCATGAGTACGCAGTTGCGACTCAGTTGTCACACTCACAAACACCTTAACTGGTGTCATGTGAAAGCCATAGAAAATATTGTCAGTCAGCAGCAGTTACCGCTATGGTATACGCTGGAAATAGACAACCAGAGGAAGTGACTGAAACAATGATAGCATTTATGGAAATTTATTACTATCATAACCCTACCAACCCTTCATTTACTCGGATTCGGTCGGATCTTCCCGGTATGTCGACTGCAAATCCTTCGGAGAATACGAAGTCATTAGTATCATTAATGGAACCGATAGTTCCATATATACATCCAAATAAAGTCCTAAATGAAGTACACAGTAGTGTTTTTTTTTCTCTTGGGCAACCGCCGGCGTGTCTGCCAACCAACCCACATCTGGATTAGTCGAATACCGAGCCTATACAGATCTCGTGGGCCTGGGCTGGTAAAGCTCATTGTGAATACAAGAATAAGAGAAGCCAGTTCCTTTCACCATGCTTCCATGCTGGCAATAATATCCATGTTCGATACTTTGGATATATCAGAATCGATATATTCAAGGATTGCTCCATTACCATTACCGGAATATATGTGCCGACCACAGGCAGTGACACAAGCCTGGCGCACGAATCTATGGCCTTCGGGGGATTCAATGCGACGCACAAGCCGACCATTAGACCAGTTGAACATAAGCAGGTCTCCGGAATCAGATGGAATTAGCACGTTTCCCGCGATCAGGCATGGATCAAGGGTTTGGAGATGGCGGTTCTGGACAAGAGGGCCAAAATTGATATTTTGGTTTGTACCCCCAGGTAAACTGAGGTTCCAAACTCTTGCTTTATTGTCATTGCCCAGAGAGACGAGCCCTGTACCAGCAGGAGTCCATGTAAGTCCGTTGACAGCAGAGCGATGGGCTCGCCGGAAACTAAGCGGTGTTAGAGGCTGATCTGGCATTGTACGTGACAGATCCATGCTAGCAACCCATGCATTAGCTTGCCTAATATCCCATACACGCACTGTTCCGTCAGAGCCTGCTGTGGCCAACAAGAAGGTGTTGGCGGGCGACCACTTGGTGCTTAACACACGCCCTTCATGACCCTTGAGGGTATGACTGGCTGATCCTGCGCGTAGATCCAGTAGTCTTACCATGGGGAAATCCATTCCAACGGCTACAAGGCCATTTGCAGCGTCACCGCCTGCACTGGGTTGTAACCCGATGTCCACGCAGTATACCTTATGCTCCATGGGAAATGTGTAGACCTGCTCTAGAACTTCTGTGTCCCATAACCCCACAGTCCCGTCAAATGATCCTGTTACAAACATTCCAGCATCAACTGGCCACCACACAGCACGCGATACACCGAATCTATGACCCTCATGTCTGGGAACACCTGCAGCCTTTTCACGGGTGTTCCGGTTCCATATTGTCACAGAGGAATCAGCGCCGCCGGCAAGTAGAAGTCTTTGTGATGGATCGACGGCCAGCGAGTTAACAAAGCCCACATGGTCGGAACTAAACACGCTGGCCGCCATACTCACCCTGGTTATGCGTTAGGTATCCGACTATGATCCCCACTGGCAGGGTTCCAGGTTTAGCTTGTGCTACAGATATTCCATAGAGCTTGGGTTATTGAATGTATAGAGTTATTGCTAAAGTAAAGAAAAATACTTCTCTCTTCTCTAAGTTGCTCAATATTTACTTTAGTGATAACTACCGTATCCTTTGCTCTCTTTTCAAACTGCATTCAATAATTAAATTCAATAAAGTTTATATATAAAACATCGAATCTATCACTTTGGAACCAGAATAATGCATTTTTGGAATCACCATGTGTCCTTCAACCATTATGTCCCATCATTGCTACTTAGAGAAAAACAGACAGGAAATATTCCCCCAAAGGTAGACCTTGAAATTATCACTCAATAAGCCCTCGGATTGACAATAGTCTTGGGAGCTCCACCATGTCATATTCCAAATACCTAGCAACGAACCGGTATTTATTCACACCACTCAATAAATTCACCAAGAAGTACTATATACACTAATTTTAGTTGCAAGTGAAGGTTAGCCCATATATGAATATTTGTAGGTGTTGCTTCAATACTAAATTATCCTTAAACGGGAAACCTTTTCCTTCTTGAACTCAAAGTGATCATTGACCTTCGATCACACAACCTATAATTGTTAGATGCATATAATGAATCAAAAAGAAGGGTTAAATATATACCACGCGAGATGCCATACCGAAAAAAATGCCTTGCAAACTCACGATTATAATGAAATGATTCAAGTTAATATTTAATTAGACTGTGATGAGATGCTGCCAGTCATGCGCGATTCCGTCACTGCTCCAGGTAACTTCAGCTCGTCTGACCCGGAAGCGGCGCCAGCGTCGCGCTTTTCGGGCAACATCATGGGCGAAGTACGCACAAAGTAGTCGTGTACATCACGATCGATCTTGTCCTGGGGTTCGTTATCGTCATCGAAACTGGGGCCAGACTCGCTGAATTTGGCACGTTGACGCGCCTCCCAATCATCACGCATCTCGTCAACCTTCTGCTTGAAATCAGCCTCGGGGTTGTAATTCTTGTGAATACCACGTAGGCGCTCATACCATGATAGGTGCATCCAGTGGATAGCAACACCATGATACTCATTCTCGCGGCCCTCAACAATAAACCGCCACCGGCGGTCCTGCTCGCGCAAGTCAAGTCCAGTGGTGTCCGGTAAGAAGCACAGCGTCAGTACCATGCCTGCTAGGCCGAACCATGGCACGACATAGTATCGTATGCGCACGCTGATATAGTTAAAGAGGATGGTGGCAGTAAGAGCACCTAGCTTGCCCCATGCTACACCGAATCCATGGGCTGTGGCCCGCACTGCCGTGGGGAACACCTCTGCCGCAACCAAGAAGGTCACACAGTTAGGACCGAACTGGTTGAAGAATGATGACAAGTAGTAAAGAGCCTGGAATGCAGCCACATGAGCCTTCTCCTCCGCATAGTAGTGGTAGTGGAAGGCGGGGATCACAAAGAGAACAAAGTCCATCAAGAACCCGAGCTGCATCATCCAGTTACGACCATAGAATTTACTGTCAATCGTAAACGATGCAAGGTAGTAACCTGCCAGCGACACACCGATGTTGATAAGGTTGTAAAGCCAGTTGAGAGTGACACCCTTCTTGGAGCCATCGGGACTAATGGTGGCAATGAACTGACCCTGGAAAAGCTTGTTGCCATAGAAGAACACATCGTTCATGTACCAGCAGCCACTCGTAGCCAATAGCCGGAATCCAAAGTGGGTGAATGTCATTTTTAAGGACCTCCAGTCATAACCAGTAACATGTGTCTCCTTCTTCTGTCTTTCCAGAGCCTTGGAGATGTTGGGCATGTGATAAGTACGGAAGTACGCCAGCCACAAAGTTCCAACAGCAGGGATAGCGAAACTGATTCGGAACGTCCATTGGACACTTACCTTGGAGTAAGGTCCATTGCCCGAGCCGTGGTGGAATACAATCAATGCAATAATTAGAATGGCCTGGTTAAGTAGCTGGCCCCATCCTTGCATCAAAAACGCAGACACGACCCGACGACCACGGTGAAGGCGATCTTGCTCAAGTTCATGGCGCGAAAACGACGTGCGCTCCATACCACTAGTAGCTGTCATTGGGTATTCGCCACCAACACCAATCGAGTAGAAGAACAGCGACCAGGCATAGCATATCACCCATCCGTTAAGGGAAGTTCCCCACATAGCAGTGAGCATTAACAAGCCCATGAACATGACCAAGGCATCCTGAATCAGACCCCAACGACGGCCAATACTATCACCAATCAAGCCAACCAAAATACCACCGACGATAATGCCGCATACTTCAAGATAAGTAACAGCATCAGTCCACTCCTTTGTGCAGACTTCATATGTCTTCCAGCACTCTGGCCATACATCCTCGAACAGTGCTGTGATGTTACCAACCGAGAAAAGCACATATCCCTCAAGCAACAATCCAGCACCGGGGATCACACAGTTACGTAGATACCAACCAACTGGGGATAGCGGATCCTGAACAAACATCCTCCAAATAGTTCTAAGCTCCCGTGCAGCCTCGCGCTTCTCTACCGAAGCGTTGAATCGAGCGCGCTGCCATAGTGGCATATCTGCCCAGTAGGTCCCCTCCTGCGAGTAAATATCCTTGGGGTACAAAAGGTGCTTGAAAATTTCCTTCTCCGCCTTATCGGCAGGATACCGCGTATAAGTTTCATTGTCGTCGATCAGCTCACCGTCCTCTGTCTCGTATTCTTGAGGTCCGCCAGGCACGGGAACCATTCCCGCCACTGGGGGGTGATGCTGTCTGATCGAACCTAGCATGGGCTCGACCATGGTTTTTCGTGATTGGGGATTCGGTGTTTTCCCCATTGTCGCTCTTTGCGATCTTTATATATTTGAGCAATCAGACAATAAAGATAGGAAAATCAGGTGCGAGACCCTGTCAAACTAACCCTCGTCTGCACAAAATCTGACTATGCTTACGTAGGTGAAAAATGTAGTTTGGGCCCGCCGCGAATTCTTTGCAGATTTTGCAGGGAAAACTGCGTACGGATATGGATTGACGGTTTGTGGTCACAAGCTGAAAATTCCATGGGATTTTACGTTACTCTCCATGCTCTAGGACCCTTTCGAATGTCATATTAGCCCCAGAATGTAGCCAATTCACCTTGCATAATTTTGATTTCTGCACGTTGCACAAATGAAACCCCTGCCCTGGATCCCACGTGGTCGACTCGAGCCAGATGGTTGGTTGGTGCCGCCTAATTGGGTGAGGCTAGCGTAAGCAGTGTATAGAGAACGCCAGTATGAAGCACAAGGAGCCCTATGGAAATAGTATTAATAGTCAGATTCAGATAGTGTGATTTTGTGATTGCAAGTTATCGTTGGAATGGCCATTGTAGATTCATCTCTTGGCAGGTCCCACCCACGTGTTGCGTCTGACGGCCCGCCGCTAAATGACACGAGTGATCTGCAAACACGTGCGCACTGATCGAGGCGGTGGCTTATCATGCCCTCAAAAGCTGGGGTATAGTTTTAGGGAGCGTAAAGGACTCAATGGTGCAATTAGGTTTATTGGTAGGTTTGGAGATGAAAGTAGTCCTGAATACGGTGACCGCAGCAGCAAGCGCCTGTAGGTAGGGAATGTGACATGAACCGACTCGTGTCGATACTTGTCTTGGAAAAACCACGTGCCCTCGTACTAGATTATGTATTAACTATATGTATCCATTGAGCAATGTTTGCTAGTCTTTGACAGTGCAGACTGGGTTTGTGGATCCATCAACATTGGACGGAGGACCCTGTCCTTCATTCAACATGTATAATTTATTTGTTAGTAGACTAAATGCAAGGGATCAGCTGTCTTGATTGTACTCTACCTAATCTGACTAGTGTGCAATGCATGTCTTAGGGTGGGTTCGTCGCTATTGTTTTCACGAGTTTCGACACATGTTGGAAAGTATTTAGTTCACTTCTCATGTATAATGGAATGGGTTTCTGTGCACATCTATGCTCGATAATATTTTAATTGTATTTTATTTCTGTGTTACCGTGGAATGCTGGACCCCACAGAACGCACATTTAAGATTTCTGTGAGGTGATAGTGTATTACCAAGACAGAAAGCGCCCAGGGCGGACACGATCCGATTAGGGCTTCATTGGTGGTCCTAATGCATTCCTGTAGCTCTAATGCAACTGACAGGATTTCAGTTCAATACGAATGGCGTAATATAAGCTGAGTTTGAACTACTGGATTTTTAACTGATATTGCCAATACAATTGGTCGTGCATATATATATAATATCCATATAATTCTTTTTTTATAAAATACCGAATGGACTTCAACGAAGTGTTCCATATTGACTATTTCACTGTCCCGTTAGCCCTGGCATATATATGCCCGTTAGTGGCGTCCAACCCGCCATATACGCATAAACTGTAAGCCCGGCTCTCCATATTATACTAATATTAAGCTCCACCTGGACAACTGCCTACCACTATACTGTCAGCTGACTGGAAATATCGGATTAGGCCCATCTATTGGTAGCAATATTAGGTTGGTTTTTTTTTTGTTTGGCTGCCCCTTTTTTCTCGGGAAATGATCCTTGACACGATCGCGAAACAGCTCGACACGCCAGCTATCGACTGGAAACTAGCTTTTTATGTTGGGTTAACTAGCTACTCGTTGTTTCTTGCTTGGCTAGATGTGCGACATTACTTTGTGCAAAGACGACCTTACAGCAAATTACCAGCTGAAAGCAAGGCCCTTGTTGACGAGCCTACATTTGCCAGGACACAGGCATACTCAAGAACAAAATTGGCTTTTAGCGCTGTCCATTCTATCTACGACCTTGCGTTGAACATTGGTATTTACTGGTATGATGTGCTACCAGCAATGTGGTCCTTGTCAACCCGCCTCACTACGGCATCTACTACCACCTGGGGAATGTTGGCAAGATCAGCTATGTTTTTCACTCTTTTACAGTGGCTCGCCACGCTATTGAATCTTCCCTTCGAGGCATGGCGCACATTTGTGATTGAAGAAAAGTTTGGTTTCAACAAAACTACCTTGAGCACCTTCATAATAGATATTGTGAAAACCATGGCCCTGACTGGCGTGTTGGGCCCACCCGTGCTCTCCGCAGCGATTGCTATCATAGATCGATACGGACGTGCATTTGTTGGCTATCTGATGCTACTTCTGCTCGGGGTTAACATCGTGGCTGTTCTTCTCGTTCCCACGGTTATCCAGCCACTGTTCAATAAGTTCACGCCGCTTGAGGAAGGTGAACTCCGGTCTGGGATCGAGAAACTTGCTGAGCATCTCGGGTTTCCAATGTCCAAGTTGTACACTATCGATGGATCGACGCGTTCCGCCCACTCTAACGCGTACTTTACGGGCCTTCCATTTTGCGCCAAGCGGGTTGTTCTCTATGATACCCTTGTCAAGCACCACTCTGTCGATGGTGTGGTGGCAGTGGTAGCCCATGAATTTGGCCATTGGCGCCGTAATCACATGCCGAGGCTGCTCGCTTTTGGAATGAGCCAAGTCCTAGTGACCTTGCTGTTGCTGGCCGTGATGCTCGATAACACGTCCATTTATGTCCAGCTTGGATTTGATGCTGCAGAAAAGCCCGTTGTTGTGGCATTTATTGTGTTCATGGACTGTCTTACCCCTGTTCAGGCAGCCATGACGTTTGCCACTAATTGGTTCACGCGCCGCTGCGAGTATGATGCAGACCTCTTCGCCGTGGAACAAGGCTATGGCACAGAACTCGCCAAGTCATTAGCACGCATGCAGCAAACGGACCTTGCCACTGTTGATGCCGATTGGCTCTATTCGACCTATCACTACTCACATCCGATATTACCGGAGCGTCTTGCCGCAATCCAAAAAGCCGAGGCGACATTAGAGAAGAAAACGTCCTAGTCGTTATTAAAACTACATTATCCCTTATAGTTTTACATGTAGATCCCACTGACCCAATCCCAAGTACGTTTACCTGCCAAGGGCCTGGGCTATTTGCTTGATTTCCGTGGGTCCAGTACGGCAACAGCCACCAACAACTCGTACACCATTCTGAACCCAGTCCTGGACGGTCCATTCACCGGATTCATTCGTACTGCTCCACTGTTTAGTATGCCCATCATATACTTCACCCGAGTTTGGGTATAGCAATAATGGCCGACGGAATATTTGCAGGGCGTCAACGACTTGAGTTGCTTGCGAAAGTGCGAAGCAGTTTGCCCCAACTGCCTTGATAAGAGTTGGGTCGAGAATAGTTGCAACTTCAGCCAGAGAAGTGCCATCGGCTAGAGTCACAGAAGCGCTCGAATCCTCCGGGATTTTTAAACTCAGAGAGACCCACACAGGAATCCGTACTTGTTGCTGTCTGCAGACATCAATAATGGCGTGTAGTTCATCTACATTAGGCACTGTCTCGAACAATAAAAAGTCTGGATCACCAGCAAGAACTGCAGCGACCCGTGGTGAATGGAATCTTCGGAGCACATTTACGGCATTAGTACCGTTTTCAAGGCCATAAATCCCCGTATATTCCTGTCCCTCACATAGATAAGCACCATAAGGTCCGAGTCCTGCTGCTACGAAACGCACTACTGGCTTCGAAGCTGCGGCTGCCTCTTCCTTAGCAAGCAGGACAGCTCTAGTTAGCAAGAGGAATGCTTCTGACTCGGATAAGCCCAGTCCTGAAGTGTATCCCTCAATGCTCGCCTGATAAGTAGCGGCAGTGGCAATATTAGCGCCTGCTGCAAAGTACGAGCGGTGCAATTCACGTAACGCCTCGGGAGACTCAGAAATCGCAGCAGCAGACCACAGCTGGGGGTGAAGCTTGACACCCTGGCTCTCTAAAAGGGTACCTGCAGCGCCATCCAGCACTAGTACTGCCGAATCCATTTGCACTGCCGACACCGGAAAGAAAGTCTTTCACGTGACCTCACCCCAGGACTCCAGATATCTAGCCGCACGTGATAGTCACCCGATGACTAAGTAACGTTTATGAGGGCAAGGAAACTTTAAAAGCCTCGAGAATACCCTGGTGGAGAGAGTTTACAATATAAACTAGGGGAGTTATCACCATGCCGCAAAGTGCACCACACCGGTGAACAACCACATGGATTTGTGGGGTGGTAAACGTCTCTCCAAAAACGACGGAGCTCAGATTTTCGCGTAAAAGTGTCTCCGTAATGAGACTCTATTGGAAATCGTGCCTACATCCATATATATAGATAATATCACTGTACTTAAGATCTTGGGCCCGATCTCCATATAACTTATGATTTTTTGGAGTGACCTCCTGATGCAAGGCGCCGGCCAAAGCTCTTAAATTTGGTTCCAAGCGAGCTTGTTCGAGTATCGGATCCGGCTGATTTCGTAGATGCCTGGGATACAGAACGTGAACCGGGAGTGCTAGGATGCGACTGCGATGCTGGTGGGGTTTGTAAATTTGGAGTACGTGGATTGGACCCAGAGTAAGCCCCCGATGAGATTGATCGGCTGGCAGAGTGGCTTGGTTGAGGTGCCAGAGTTGAAGGGCCTGCGCCACCCCCGGATCCTGACACCGGTTTGCGGGATGTTACAGATCCAACAGTACTCTCCATGGATGGTGACTTTGGCAGAGATAGCAGCTCGGGAGATAACTCTAGTTTTGATGGCTCATTCTCGCCTATACGATCGAGAGATGCTAGGTCGTCAGCGACGAAGCTTCGCACGATGTCGTCAATATCATTCCGCTGGCTCATTCTATCCACTGTAATGCGACCACTGCCAAATGAAGTTGGCTGGTAAGAGGGATTTCGAGTGATTGGTGGCAATGTCCTACCCCGAAACTCCTTCCCCCACGGTATATGATTTTCGTTGCTGACTGTTCAGACTAGGTATCCACCCACCTTTACTTTTAACTACCGTTTTTATCGCGGTAAGTGATTTTGGACAGGGATTTACAGGATTGTTTTTGACCAGTTCAATTTTGCACATGGAGGAATTTCCAACTTCAAAGCGTGATAAGCGCCGGTACAACATGGCCGCCCGGTTGCGCCTGCTCAACGAAAGCTTCGACAGCGAGCGTGAGGCATACTACAACAAAATGTTGTATAATCTCCAAAAGTCGCTCTACGAACTTCATAACGGGGTTGATCCCGAGTTTCAGGAGCAACTTGCTGATCTGGAGGAACACCGCGATAATCGGCTCACCGAACTGGCGTTGTGGGAACAATACCAGCTAGACCAGGCCCAGAAACAATATGAGGAAGATGTTGAAGCGGCAACTGCCGGCTATGAACATATGATGCAGCTCGTAAAAGATAAGCTTCGCACGCGGCTTGAAGCACAACGCAAGCAGCTTGCCGAAGATCGTACATTAGTCGATGTTGCTAATGACCATTCATTCTTTCTGCAGGCTGCCAATCCCAAAGGTATTTCAACTAGTACTAGTGGTGGTGTCAATAGCCACCACTATAACTCTCAAAATTCACAGCATGGCTTAGGAGCGATTTCGGCTCTAGGTGGTCTCACCAGTGCAGAGCGTCGCAGTCTTCGTCGCCGAGGAAATGCTCATTCACTCTCAGCAGATGAAATGAGTGGAGTTAGTGGCAACGAAAGCGGATCTACTCGGCGTCGTGGTGCTACGAGTGGAGCCGCTGGCTCGGGGCAAGATTCGGACGCTTACACCAGCACTAACAATGGTGGTGATGCACTAGATGCCGTCTTGCGTGACCTTGACAGACCTCAACAGCGACACATCACCAAATCGTATCAGGGTGTCAAGACATTGCGAAATGATGAAGGTCTCAATGATCTTGCTCAGATTGGCGAGGCAGCTCGACGAATCAGGCGACAGTTTGGCTACACACGCTAAAACATTTAATGGATTGGTCTAATGCGGATATCCCAACACAGTATCCTCATGATAATCTGGCATTTATATCCTCATTCATCATAATATTCGTATATTATATAGGAACTGATAAGTGATAAGAACCCCGAGTAATGCATAATCTATACTTAACAACTAATCACGTGGATAATATTGATGCTCTGCATAGGCGACCCTACGATCCGGGTCACGTGCCTGGGCTCGACTCTACAAGCTGTTGCGAAGTCCATACGCAAGATTTGCCACTTGTTATGAACTCAGAGCTAGAGCAACTAGTGCAACAGTGGCTCCGATGGGACTCGGATCAGAATTCTCGTTATGAAATACGTCGGCTCGCTGGTGAAAATCGGCTTGCTGAGCTCGAGAGCGTAATGAAACCGAGGATATCGTTCGGTACTGCAGGCCTTCGTGGTGAGATGGGGCCCGGTTTCGCACGCATGAATGCTGTTACTGTACGACAAGCATCCCAGGGGCTTGCTGTATATGTTGGGGATCAAGTGAACAGTGCCCAGCAACGCGGAATCGTGGTAGGCCATGACCACAGACACCACTCTGAGGAATTCGCCAAACTAGTTGAACAAGCATTTGTAGCGAAAGGTTACAAGGTGTGGAGCCTGGGACTTGTACCAACCCCATTCATACCGCTTGCAGTGATTCATTACAAGGCAGCATGCGGAGTAATGGTTACAGCCAGTCACAACCCAGGGAAGGATAATGGATATAAAGTGTACTGGGAAAACGGATGCCAGATTATCCCACCCCATGATGCGGGCATTTCGGCTTCAATTGATGCGAACTTAGAACCGTGGCCTGAAGTGGACACCTCGGATAGGGTGGAACGCGGCTCTACTGCCATCAGGGAAGCTTATTTCCAAGCATTGAAGCCGATCACATTTACAGTTAGTGGTTCTACACCTCGTGTTGTCTATACTCCTATCCATGGCACCGGATTAGACTATTCCGTCGAGGCGATGCACCGCCTGGGGGTCGATGTTGCAGTTGTTCAGGAACAAGTACCCAAGGACCCTGATTTCTCCACTGTCCGTTTCCCAAATCCAGAAGAAGCGGGTGCTCTTGACCACGCTTATGCTTGGGGCATGCGTGAAAATCGCGAGATCGTTGTTGCTAATGACCCTGATGCTGACCGGTTTGGGTGTGCACTTCGAAGCGAAGATGGCAAGTCATGGAAGCCTCTGACCGGTGATGAAATCGGTACGCTCCTGGCTGATTTCTTATTGTCCAAAGCTCAATCCCAATCTGTAAATCACCAGAAGACGATTGTGATCAACTCTACCGTTTCCAGTCGTCGTTTAGAGCACCTGGCGAAGCTTTACAATGTGGAATACGCCGAAACTCTTACTGGTTTCAAGTGGCTTGGCAATCGCACTCTTGACTACCGGGCCGAGGGTTATTCTGTTCCGTTTGCGTACGAGGAAGCTTTAGGATACATGTGTTGCCCTGCGATTGCTGATAAGGATGGAATCAGTGCATTGTACGTATTCTTACAGGTGGTGCAATCACTCGGGGGTAGTGCCTCAGGTCTGCGCGCAAAGCTACAGGATATTGCAAGTCGTATTGGACATTTCGCCACGTACAATTCATACTACCGTACGGCCGATCTAAATGTGACGCCTCATGCTTTTGCGGCCATTAGAGCTCGTCCCGAGTTCCAGAAACACATCGGCAACTTGGATGTAGTAGCATGGCGAGATCTTACAACGGGTTACGACTCCTCACAACCTGATCACAAACCGGTACTTCCGGTCTCCAAGTCATCGGAAATGATCACCGTGGATCTGGATTTAGGCCACGGTGGATCAGCTCGTTTTACCGCTCGTGGCAGTGGGACCGAGCCGAAACTCAAGGTTTACATTGAAGCCCGTGGCAATTCTGAGGATGCAGCGATAAAGGGAGCTCAAAAAGTATGGGATACCCTTTCAAAAGAATGGTTCAGTGGTGATGGATTAACTCCTGCGTAGAGCCACAGTTGAGGGCGCTTTTGGTCTCAATCACAAGGGATTTTATGACTGACTGTGAAGAAATGTAGCCGTTCACTCAGCCATTTATATAACCGACTTCTAGTAAATAATATGTGGCTCTCAGATCTCAGATTAATCAATTTAATTCCATATAACGCAGAACGATTATAGAAATAGCATATCCATTAAACTTTTTTTTTTTGTTGATATTGTGACTACAGTAACATAGTCATTTTATATATTTAGTGATGCTAATTCAATACAACTGACTATCAAAGTAAAGTAAAGTAAAGTATAGTAGTCAGTGTTTCATGTCATGAAACCTTATATATTGATTCAATTCTAATCAATAATCGATAATCAGTAGAAGTAGCGTGGCCTGAAATCTATTTGACCCAGTCTTGATTGATGCCTGGGAAGCGTAACCATACTTATATAATCAAGGACGTGGATCAGGCGTTGGTGCGAATACAAGTATGGACTTCGTAGAGACTGACGTGCCGCCTCCGCGACAACCTCCTCCTACACAAGCATCGAATACACCATTAGCATCCCCGCAGCAGCCGCCATTGAGTGGCCAAATGTCGTCGCCTACTCCTACAGAAGCTCCTGTTGGGTTATTGGCACAAACCAAGAAGCTTTGGGATGTGGATACGAGCGATGTGGTCAAACGCAGTCTGTTAGCCTTGAACCCCTTATTGCGCCAGCCTTTCTTAATAAATGGAGGTGTAGATGTTGCACCAGGTACCATAGCCCATGGCAAGTGGCCAGACATGTGGGGCCCTGTATGGATCTTATACACGGTGGTACTAGCTATGTTCATGTCCGTAACCACTGCTGGGATGATTTATGCAGCGGCAGCTAAGGGTGGTGCCTATGAATATAGCGTGGATACTTTGACGGGTGCTGCTGCTCTAATGTCTGTGTTCACGTTTGGAGTGCCGTTAGCGGTGTGGCTAGCAGTCCAATTCTTTAATTTGGTACCTACACTGACACTGGCACAGACAGTATGTTTGTATGGATACTCAAATGTGGTGTGGGTGCCGACTGTTATTGTGGCTGGCTCGCCTCTGGCTTCGGCTCCCTTGGTAGGTTCGATTGTTGCTGGATTGGTCCGCTGGGGTGCAACCTTAGTAGGGTTTATACTGAGTGCCTGGTTTATATATGGAAACTTGTTCCGTGTAACGTTTCAACATGCCTCAGAATCAGTATCTGTTGACCGCACGCGGGGAATGCTGGTTTTGGGTGCTGGCATTATACTACACGCAGTTCTGGCGCTGGTCGTTCAGGGAACTTTCTCAGCAGCGGTATCCTATAAATAAGTTTAGCATGTTCCGTAAATTGCTATACTGCGCCGGTTAATCCTCACCACCGGTTATTGGTCATAAGTCTTAAGGAGCGCTGATCTACCTGTTCCCAATCGTCTACTGTAGATATAAATTGTAGATATCTATAGTTAATCAATTCTATCAGGGAGATTGATCCTCGGCAGCCTCTCATCTGTAACCCCTCACACTTAGAGCAAGAGTCAGGTGGGTATATAATCTGGATCAACGTGCCGTCGATTGGTCCAGTTTCCCGATGTTGCTGGGGCGTTTTGTACGTACAGGGGCATTACGGGGCTCCTGGACTCGGGCGACTAGTGGCATGCGGCTTTTCAGCGCTGCTCGTATGTGGAGAAATGTCGATCTGGGACCTCGGGAATCAGATGATGTCGATCTCGTGGTGGTTGGCGCGGGTCCTGCCGGTCTCGCAGCTGCGATCCGGTATAAGCAAATTGATAACGAGCAGGGAAATGGTGAAAAGCGGGTGATCGTGCTCGAAAAGGCTAGCGAGCTCGGTGGGCATTCTGTCTCAGGAGCGGTTCTTGAACCTCGGGCGCTCGATGAGCTTTTGCCTGATTGGCGCGAAAACATGCCTGAACTCACATCTCTAGTTAAATCTGAGTCCATGAAGTTCCTTTTAGGTGATAAACGGGCGATATCTGTGCCTCACCCTCCAGCAATGACCAACAAAGACCGCAACTACGTCGTGTCGCTATCAAGTGTTGTTCGATGGCTCGGAGAACGCGCGGAGGAGCTTGGAGTTGAGGTTTATCCTGGGTTTAGTGTGAGTGAACTTGTGAAAGACCAGAATGATCGGGTTATTGGTGTTGCTACCAGTGATCAGGGCCTCGCCCGAGACGGCACCCCAAAGCCATCGTTCGCACGAGGCATGGAGTTCCACGCACCAACTACACTGCTGGCTGAAGGGTGCCATGGATCTTTGTCGAAGCGTGCAATTGCCGATTATGATTTGCGCTCCAAGGCGGGTGCCCAGCCGCAGACATATGGAATTGGGCTCAAAGAAGTATGGGAAGTCCCTCCTGAGCAACACCGTGATGGCCATGTAGCACATACTGTTGGGTATCCATTGTCTTGGGATACCTACGGAGGAGGATTTATATATCACTTGGGTGGAGAAGCCAAACTTGTAGCTGTAGGTCTAGTGGTGGGCCTCGACTATAAGAACCCATATTTGTCGCCGTACCAGGAGTTCCAGCGTATGAAACTGCATCCATTTTATGCTGATGTACTCAAGAATGGCCGCTGTATTGGATATGCTGCGCGGGCACTCAATGAAGGCGGATACCAGTCGATTCCTCATTTGACCTTCCCTGGAGGCGGGTTGGTAGGTTGCTCGGCTGGATTCATTAACCTACCTAAGATTAAGGGCAACCACACTGCCATGAAGAGTGGAATGATTGCCGCAGAGCAGGCATGGCATGGTCCCCAGAACTTCGAAGAGAATTATGATACGGCACTGCGTGAATCGTGGGTGGGCCAGGAGCTGTGGCAAGTCCGCAACATCCGTCCTTCATTTAACACACCCATTCACCTTCTAGGAGGCCTCGGATACTCGGGACTCGATACTTTTCTGCTCAAGGGCCGTGTGCCATGGACATTCAAGCATGGCGGTACCGATGCGGCTCACACTGGCAATGCGGGCTCATACAAGCCGATCCAGTACCCCAAGCCAGATGGAAAGCTCACTTTCGACCTTCTGACCAATGTTTCGCGCACTGGCACTTATCATGATGAGGATGAGCCTTGCCACTTGCGGGTGCCTGATCAAGACTTGGCCAAGCATGCTAAGCTTTCATGGCCTAAATATAAAGGGGTGGAGCAGCGCTTCTGTCCTGCGGGCGTGTATGAATACCTGGAAGATACGGATATTGGAGATGGTGTGCCCGAATTCCGGATTAACTCCCAGAATTGTATCCATTGCAAAACATGTGATATCAAGGTTCCCGATCAGGATATCACATGGACAGTGCCCGAGGGAGGAGATGGACCTAAATATACTATCACTTGATGCGAGGTAGTGAATCACTTTTGACCAAATCGCTTTAATCCTGTGGCCATTCAATATAAACGGGGAATGACCCCTATGTAAACTTGGGAACTGCGATAAATATATGCAATGATGCCATTATTCGAAGTCCAGTTGTAAACCTCATTCGCAAACCTACTTTGCAAATGTATTGACTTCAGTTAGAGCACAAAAGCTAGATAAATACCAAAAAAGAATATAAAAATACACCCATGGAAAGGGGAAGGGCGGTGGTTGTGGTTATACCACATGAAGCGTCAATTCCTCTTGGGGATGTACCGAATCTAGAGCCACCTGTAAGTCATCATCGCTGGCCAGCAGCACGAAGTCGTTGTCTTCATCGCAGTAGCGGATACGGAGTGGTGATGCCACCGGTTTACCACACAGCCTTAGTTTGCGCTCGACCCGGTTCTGGAGCGTTTCGAAGGAGATTTCTGGCGATACTAGAATCAGGAACGAGTCTGATTGAACATACATTCGGACCTTTCGCTGTCCATTGAGTTCAATTCCATCAGGCAATCGTGGTTTAGGCATCTGCAGCATCGGCAAATAGAGCGCAGATGCTGAGGCTGATGGAGCGGCTGATACCGGTGTAGACTGGCTGACTTGCGATGATCGATTCGCATTGTAAGGGTACTGATGATGTAGAATGCCGCCAACATCGGTAGTCGCTGACCATCGCGATCGATCGCTGGAGACACTTAACTTGCGCAAGGCATCCACAGGACTTTGAGGCGATTGTTCCTCGTAGAATTTAGCTCCAACAACGCTTGACGCATCATCCTCATATCCCAGCAGTTTCTGGGCTTGTAAATCGAGCGTGGATGAGTAGCTGGCTGCCTCAGACAGTGGCACTAATCGTGAGATGGTACTTTCCCATAATGCTGCTTGCTCCTCACTAGCCATGCGAATTTCAAATGATCCAATCTCACTTGCATCATTCCGACCCCATCCTAATGATAACAAGTATCCCTGGCCTGGTTGAGGCAGCTTGGTGACATGGACAGTGGTCACGTAACTCATGTAGATCCGCCCCTTGAGCTCCAAACTCATGGATTTTGACTGACTAGACGATCTGGTTGGGCGCATTTTACCCAGTGGAGTCTTCTTTGGTGCTACTTTATCGCGGCAACATAACAGCATCTTCTCAAACAGATACAGATTGTACTCAGCCTCGGATTCACCCAAACTAAGCACTGGAAAGGTTCCATTGAGCAACAACTCGCCCATGGCAGACAGGTCCAGCCCTTTCCAGTCCTTGAGACGGTCACTCAAATCAACACGCACATGTTTGTTTTCTACTTTGCGCTGGGTCTCGTTGACAGCTGCCACCATGGCCTGCATGATGGTCAAGCCGTCGCGCAGCTCGTTATAGTACGCCCATTCGGGCGGTGTGCATTTGAGCATTTCCTTGAGCAGGAGTGGGTATTTGCACACGCGCTGCACAGGCTTGAGAATCATGGCTTGCAGCTCATACATGGGCTCCAGAATGTGGGAGAATGCCATCAATGTGGGCACCTCGGCCAGCGCGGTGTCTGCGGCCTCTCTTTGACACAGTGTGAATCCCTCGTACACTGTGAACTCTCTTCGCATCTGCGCAAATAACCATCCGAACTGCTGGTCTTCCGGCTTCAGCCTTGCTTGGTATTCAACACCAACCAAAAACCTCCTTTGGAAGTTCACCATTTTGCTGAGGAACGGAAATATCTTTTGCACAATTTCTCGCGGTACATTGGCTGCCAACATTGCGTCCTGATAGGTGACCATCAACTCCAGATCCTGAACATATTTGCGTTCGGTCTGAAGTAGCTCGTTGGCAACTTTATCACGTTGATCCTGAGGCTGAGGAATATCATCATCGCCAAATTTAAACGTGGTTGCTGATGGTGATGCCGGCACCGGTAGCACCCCACTTGCCGATAAGCGGTCAAGTAGCAACTGCATCGTTTTCAGAGGTCGCAACAGTTCTGAAGTCGAATCGTTAAAAACGTTCATAATGGTGAAAAGCTCCTCCTGATCGCTGAGCCCCAGCTCGGTTTTGCAAGCTTGGAAAAAATGGTACAACGACCGTTTGACAGGCTGGAGTTCAAGACATAGTTCAGGTTCCAGCACTTCCAACTGGGTTTTGGTATCCAGAAGATTGAATAGTACCGAAAGAGGCGCTCCTAGCCTCAATACACGCCAGACCAACGTGACTGGATCATATGGGAAGCCTGCTGGGGCCACACCAAGATCGAAATTGAGGTGGGGCGGCAACGAAGATATCCCTCCCACGACTGTATCGCAGCCAGCAACCTTGAGATAAGGCTCTAGAGGAGGCAGGGACTGCAAAGAGGCGAGGATCTGCGCACAGCGAGGATACAGCAGTCGCATCGCGTCGGCGGGCCGCTGCGAGACCCACTGGCGGGTCGACAGTGGAACACTGGCCGTGCTAACGATGCTGCTGGAATTGGAGCCGCGCTTAAGCGGCGGCTTCGACATGCCTGGGGTATGTGAAAAAGTGCCCTCGGTGTAACACACAACGCCTGGCAGCAGTCACGAAAGGAGGAGGTTCGCGTTCGTTTTCTCCCCCGCTTATGTCACCAAGCTTTGGTCCAGAGCGCGATCAGCTAGGTAAAGCAGCAACGTTTGGGCCCCATTTGTGGGCGGGAGACAGCCAGTATACCTTTCATGGGGCTACCCTTATTTGTTAGAGTCTAGCAATGCGATTTATTTGCCCCTTTTACGCCTGAGTTGGGCCATTAGCCACCCCAATCTCAGGGTAGGCCCTAGATTACTGCATAGCGTATATTGCATAACCGCGGATAGTCGAAATTAATTCGACTATGATCGCGGAGTTGGAGATAACCCTAGTAAACTAATTTGATCTGAGCAAGCAAGCACTAGATAAGGTTCGTTTTAGGAAGTTAGTTCCATAAAAGGTACGATACTATACATACGAAGGCCGAAAGAGGGGAGAAGGGGTGTTTTTTTCTTACCGCTCCTTTCTCGCCTTGAGTGCCTCATTTACGGCATAGACCCCGCGATCTACAACGGCTCCAGTGGTCACCACGGCACCAACAATGGCAAATACGTTCATAAGGAGCTGGCCAAATGATTGGCCACGTACTTCGATGTTAGTGACCTTCATGGGTGAGATGTCATAGTTGACCCACACGCCAGGAATACCACTGATGCCATGGGCACTATGGGGGTGATCTTCATCACGTCCACCCAGAAGAGGACTTTCATGGTGTGTAGCTGAGTATTGATTTGTATGGACGTGAGTGCCATTGCGGAACACAATCTCCGTGCTGACAACCTTCAAGAAGTATCGAAACACAAATTGCTTGGACTGTGCAATTACTTCATGGTTTTGAAGTGGGTCCTCGAGTAAAGTCTCACGAGAATGGTCACCAAACGAAAAGTGGGATATCTTGTGCGAGAAGTCGTAAGGTAAGTCCTTCATGGAATATGCCGATAGATCATGAGTGTGCTTAGAGCCAGCAAAATAGCTCTGACCCGGGGCAAAGTGGAGCTTGCCCACGACCTTTGAGACCGTCAAGCGTCCAGAAATCCGACATCCATTGTCTTTATTCTCCTGGATGTGCTGGGGATAGTGTTCTTCAACACACTGGGCAAACCCACTACCATCATGGAACTGCCAATTATTGGCAGCCCACGCCTTACGAACGTCTTCACACGTCATGCACTTGCCTCCCTCAGGAGGAGTAGCCCCATAACAAGAGCCTTCGTAGTCTTCTCCCCGAGCCGCAATAGCCTCGGTGCGTTCCCGCTCCTGGCGCTCCAGAATTGCCGGGTCCAACACTTGGCCGTATGCATCCAAATCCTGCTTCGAAAACTGTGCATCCAAGTTCTCCTGGACTTCCCCTGCATCATCCATAGCGTCTAAACTCATAAGACTGCATGGTAAGTTGGGGAATGTGACGTCCAGTACAATAGGCATTCGTTCTCCTCGGTGGCTATCGATTTGGAGCTGGGGCTCGAAAGTGATAGTGGTATATGCCCGGATTTCCAAAACCAGCAGCCAGAAAATCACCACTATGGCAAAAAGTGTGATCACAGCACCGCCTCGGGTACGCACACGTGCATCCTCAGCAGTCTTTCCGAACACGTCGAGGCCCTGGAGCCACCGCATATGGGGTGCATAACCTGTAGTGTGCGTTAAGTATATACCAAGCGCGCATCGTATGATACGCACTTGTCTTCATTGTTGGTCATCATGTCTCCCTAAATCGCCGTGTTTTGTGCGTAATACCACCTGCTCACAATGATGTTATACATACGCGTGCTGCTACTTAGACTGATCGACGTGCCTTATGTCATCAAAAGTTGGTGATGTCAAGATACCTGTAATTGTGGTTGTGCATATATAAATATACCCTTGAAGTCAGGGCTGTTAGGATACGTACATAACACTATACCGATTAGAGCCTTCCTCAATTATTGATTGTGTCTGGGTTTCAAAGAACCTGCCGTGATTTTGTGCTTATGCATGCACGTTTGTGTTCAACGTCGTTGACACTAACGCAGAGGTGTAGGTATTTATGGTATTAATAGCTAGACACCATACCCATTTATGTAGGACCATACCATAGTAATGCTAGCATACCAGTGCTGTTGGTGAGTGGCATAAAATTTCTCATTATAGATAGATAGCGAGTGATATCCCTTGGTGACTGTAACCCAAGAAAGCCGTTTCATTAGGCACAATTCTAAAACATTGAGCCAAAGCTACTACTGTTTAATCACGAATGTGGCACGGCAGACTTACAGAACTTGCCGCACAGTCTGTATAAGCCTATGGATTCGAATTGGGCGTATCGGTGAAGCCACCTGTGACTACCCTCTCTGCCTATGGTTTCTGTACTGTTTACCTGTCACAGTGTATCCCTTGTTTCGGCATCCCCTATACAGCTGCAGGCCTCATGCGATATAGTAGTCGAGGACAAGCTCGACACTGCTCGCGCCGATGCGGTGTACCACGGCTCTACCGCAGAGGTGCAAATATTTACGGAATTCCATGGTATACCACCTCACTAACTACGTGGTGGCAGCCAGATGATGTCATGAGATGCTTGTCGATACCAATACCAGCGGCCCTCTAGAATCATGATGGGTCTGTGTCAGTTAGCGTTTATCACGAACCATTCATTGATCTAACCGAAATTATTTGGCGCTCTAGCGAGGGTCTGCAGACACGTAACTGTGAGCCTGAAAACCTGAAAATTCCGGACGTTAGCAACCGGGATCGGCGCTGCGGACCTGAAGACCCGTCCATGTGAGTCTGCGAGTCCGCCCATCATGCAGCCAGATTTAAAAACTGCCAGCGTAGCAGTAGTGTCCATAGAGCGGTACCAATAGAGTACTAGTGATGTCCATGAGTGGTCAATAATTCTGATAGATCAATGTATGATGCTTGTCCATGGAATTAGTCTCATTGGAAACCATTCTGTCACGTGCATCCGAAGCCATGAGCTATCCGTCAATCATAGGGAGTGCCAGTCGAGTACCAGGGGCGTCCATGAGTGTTAACGGTGTATTCCAGGAATAGCAACTCACTATTAAGTATCCAAATTCTTCATTGTCTGTGTGTATAGTTGTATTGGGTAACACTGATAACTTATTACCATCCACACACACAGCCTTACCACGAACGATTACCATACCCCAGGAAATTCTCATAAACACAAGTTGACCACGAATATCCAAAGTTACAAACCATTGATCAGGTGGTTGTAGCTCAGCTATTCGATGATCGACTTGTCTGCTATACAAGAATTTCAGTCGAGAGAGGTCAGAAGCTCTGACGCGACCAGTATAATAGCCTCGTGAGTATGAGCCCATCAAATTCGCATATTAAGCAACCACAAACCCAGCGTCCCGTACTTGTGTGCCTACACATTCCATTTATACGTGGCCTTAAGTGTCCATTACGCCGCCGGTATGATCGTTTCATTTGTGATATAGAACAAATATCTATCAGTACTACCCGTAGTTGTCCAGTATTCTGCACTGCTAGCGTAACATTACTGCCCTTTGATGTCAATGTACATTGTCGATTGAATGTATGATATCAAATTTCCAACGATTATCATAGCCCATGTCATCCATTTCGTTGGAGGCGATTCAGCATCCGAGGCCACGAACCATACATTAATCAAGCGGTCATATAATATGGATTGGTAGACACGACACTGTCAGCATGAGAAATCAGGCAATTAACAGCCAGTATCGGCGCTGAGAGCTTGTAGACTCGTCCATGTGAACCTACAAATCTGCTCGTTAGCACCCAGATTTAAGCATTGTCAGTGTGACAATTTTATCCATAAAGTGGTACTATTAGGGTACCAGTGATGACCATGAGTGGTTATATTCCTGTTAAATCAACGCATAGTAGTGTTATTTGAACGGTAGCTGTAGCCCACGAAACCGGTGTCATAAAGGCATTTAGTCACGTGTATCTAAACTCACCGACCATCCATTGATTCAACGGAAATTACATGGCGCTATAGCACGGATATGCAGACACTTAACTGTGAGCCTGAGAAACCTATCCATTAGCAGCCAGGATCAGCGCTGCGAATTTCTAGTCTCGCCCACGTAAGTCCACCGGTCCGTCCGCCCATTGAGCAGCCAGATTTAAGCATTGCATCAGTGCTGTTCACAAAGTGGTGTCAATAGAGTAACAGTAATGGCCATTAGCGCCCTATCCCTGTTAGATCAACGTATAGTTACGTTATTCGAACGGTGAGTGTAGCCTGTGATACTCATTTCACTAGTGGCCATTCAATCACATGTATCCAAAGTCGGAAACCATCCGCTAATCTAACGGAAATTATTTGGCGCTGCAGTACGGGTTTGCAGATATGTAGCTGTGAGCCTGTGCAACCCGTCCATTAGCAGCCATATCGGCGCTGCGAACTTGCAGAATCGTCCATATGAGCCTCCTAGTCCGCCCCATTTAGCAGCCAGAATTAAGCACCATCTGCGTGACAGCGCTATCCATGAGTGGGCATACTCCTATCAGATGAACAATTGGTGCTATCATTCGAACGTTGACTGTAACCTGTGACCTTCGTTTCACTAACGGCCATTCCATCACATGTATCCGAAGTCACGAACTAGCCGTTGATCTAACAGAAATTATTGGCACTATAGCGCGGGTTTGCAGAAACGTAAATGTGATCCTAAGAAACCCATCCATTGACAGCCAGAATCAGCGCTGCGAGCTTGAAGACTCGTACATGTGAGTCTGCCAACCTGCCCATTGAACAGCCAGATTTAATCACTGTCAGCGTGACAGTGCTATCCATAGAGAGGTACCAATAGACCATTGGTGTCCATGAGTGGGCACATTCCTATCAGATGAACAAAAGGTTCTATCATTCTAACGGAGACTGTAGCCTGTGACATTCGTTTCACTAGTGGCCATTCAATCACATGTATCCGAAATCACGAACTAGCCGTTGATCTAACAGAAATTAATTGGCGCTATAGCGCGGGTTTGCAGACACGTAAATGTGAGCCTGTGAAACCCGTCCATTAACTGCCAGAATCAGCGCTGCGAGCTTATAGACTCGTCCATGTGAGTGTGCAAGCCCGCCCATTGAGAGCCAGACTTCAGCACTATTAGTGTGATAGTGCTTCCATGAAGTGGTACCAATAGAATACCCGTGTCGTCCATGAGTTGGCACAATATTTCACTATTACTTGAGCAGTGACGTCCATTTAGCCATAGGTTCCTGCCATATCAACAAACAACTCCATCATCGAACGGTGACTGAGACCCAATGCAACACTCTCCAGAAGCCATTCAGTCACGTGTATTCGAAGTCACGAGCCATCCATTGATTAGGCGGAATTTAGTTGGCGCTAAAGCGCGGGTCTGCAAACACGTGACTGTGAGTCGAAGACATCCGCCCATTAGCGGCCAGACTCAGCGCTGCGAACTTGTAGACTCGTCCATGTGAGTATGAAAGCCCGTTCATTGAGCAGCCAGATTTAAGAACTGCCAGTGTGACAGCGTTGTCCATAAAGGTAATAATAGAATACCACTGGTGTCCATAATTGAGCACATTCCAATCAGATCAACAAAAGGTTATATCATTTGAACGGTGATTGTAGCCTGTGACATTCGTTTCACTAGTGGCCATTCAATCGCAAGTATCCAAAGTCATAAGCCATCCGTTGATCTAACGGAAATTACCTGGCGTCAAACTACAGGTCTGCAGGCACGTAACTGTGAGCCTGAGAAATCCGTCCATTAGCTACCAGAATCGGCGCTAGAGACTTGTAGACACATCCATATGAGTCTACGAGTCCGTCATTTCAGCAGCCAGATTTAAACACTGTATCAGTGCTGTCCACAAAATAGTACCAATAGAATACCGGTGTAATCCATGAGCTGGCAAAATAATTCACCTACTTGAACGTGACGTCCATTTAGCCATATGTTCCTGTCAGATCAATGTACGGTTCCTTTATTAAAACGATGACTGTGGCCAATGGAAATCCTTCCCAGAGGCCATGCAATCACATGTATCCAAAGCCAGGAACCATCCGTTGATCTAACGGAAATTATTTGGCGCTATAGCACGGGTCTGGAGACACATAACTGTGAGCCTGAGAACACCCGACCATTAGCAGCCAGAATCAGCGCTGCGAGCTTATAGACTCGTCCATGTGAGTGTGCAAGCCCGCCCATTGAGAGCCAGACTTCAGCACTATCGGTGTGATAGTGCTGTCCATGAAGCGGTACCAATAGAATACCCGTGTCGTCCATGAGTTGGCAAAATTAATTCACTGCTACTTTAACAGTGACGTCCATTTAGCCATATGTTCCTGTCAGAGCAATGTACGGTTTCATTATTCGAATGGTGATTGTAGCCTGTGACATCGTTTCACTAGTGGCCATTCAATCACATGTATCCAAAGTCATGAACCATCCATTGATTGGACAGAAATTAGTTGGCGCTAAAGTACAGGTTTGCAGACACATAACTGTGAGCCTGAGAAACACGTCCATTAGTAGCCAGAATCGGCGCTAGACACTTGTAGACGCGTCCATGTGAGTATACTAGCCTGTCCATTGAGCAGCCAGATTTAAGCATTGTCAGTGTGGCAGTGCTGTCCATAAAGTGGTACCAATAGAGCACCAGTAGTGTCCATGAGTGGGCACATTCCTATCAGATTAACAAATAGTGCTATCATTCGAACGTTGACTCTAACCTGTGACATTCGTTTCACTAATGGCCATGCAATCACATGTATCCGAAGTCACGAAGCATCCGTTGATCTAACGGAATTAGTTGGCGCTAAAGTACGGGTTTGCAGACACGTAACTGTGAGCCTGAGAAACCCGTCCACTAGCGGCCAGTATCGGCGCTGTGAACTGGAAGACTCGTCCTTGGGAGTCCGCCAGCCCGCCCATTGAGCTGCCAGATTGAAGTGCTGCCAATGTAGCAGTGTTGTCCATGAGTGGAACTGAAAATGTATCAGTGCCATAAAAGAGTGTCCATGAATTGTAACTGATATTGTATCAGTACCATAAAAGAGTGTCCATAAGTTTTCACTGTTAGCGTAACAGTGGCGTCCATGAGTGGCCGTGTATTTCCATTGAGTTGAACATAGGCCATAACGCGAACAGTACAGTACTGTTCGAGTATCCGGTATATGAAACCCAACTCAAGGCATGACCGTAAGTGTTTGTCCATGAGGGGACTGGGATCCAACTCTGTTTCCAGTGCTAGATCTCGGTCCAAGGTGTGCAGCGTGTCCATGAGTTCTATATACAGTGTTTTTGTGTACTACCCAGTAGTTCGGATGAATATCCGTCAGATATGTCCGAATATGGTTTATTCCACGTTCACGTCCTTTTGACGTGATCTAGAAGTTCTCGCCGCTTTTCTTGGCCG
>JAKTWK010000026.1:0-78991 GCA_030561035.1 Wickerhamiella bombiphila
GTAGAGTAGCCTTGTTGTTACGATCCACTGAGATTAAGCCTGAGTTGTCCGATTTGTGCTTTCACGCACACTAGTTCTAGGACGGCGGGTGCCATCCTAATTCTAGTGTATTTATTTTATGCTGAAGTGTACATTTCGCACTTCGATGATGTTTGTATGAATAGTTGGTGTCGGTTATATATAGATTGTTTCTGGCTTGGTGATAATGGATTGAACGCCATGTTGAGCTTAGTGTGCTGGCCATCGGCAAGTAGGACAAATGATGCGCTGTGTTTGTGTCGGTACATATGTATTGAGGGTCACAAGCCACACAGGCACTCGATGCAATCTAATCATATACCGTTAGTTGTAATGTGGAAGTGTCACCTTGTATCTCATACTTAGGACCTCGTTTATGTCTGAAGATACTATTACATATATGATGATTTTCCTATGGTTATACTACTACTAGTTTCAGGAGGGCGGGTACCATCTTAATTCTGGTATATATGTATGTTCAAAATAAGGCCCTTTTTGATAGTTCCTGAAAATGACAAGTTTCCAGCATCAGATAGCATTGTTCGGGGAGTACTCAGATATCCTGACCAGAAACACGTGTTGTGACGCTGTACTAGGCTAAGTCTGACGCCGCTGAGTTGTCTGCTGGTGAAGCCACGAAATTAACATAGCTGGTACAACAGTATCAGCGGTTGGAAATGAAACTTCAAACCGACTGATTTAAAACTTTTCTTTGTCCGCTGTGGCTGGAGTATCTGCGTAATGATGCGCGAGCTTGAGCTATGAAATAACGGGGTTTGGAACAGGATTGCATACATTATTGACTTTTGCCACTTCGTGGATCTCGTTGTTTCGGTTTTTTTTCTCTCTTTATTATTATTATTATTATTTCTACTGCAAACGTGGAGATGTCTCCTGTCAATAGGTGTGGAGAGCCCTGTTCTACTAGTAATAACTGGACTGAGCATTGACGCAAAGACCTTGTCCATGTGTGTGCCCTAGTGCGGTGATAATTCCGGGCCAGCATTATTGTCTGTTGGTTCGTTTAAGCAGCCACCTCTATTATTACACTGCTATTTGCTTAAAGTGATAATCATTAGTTTACAGTTCATGATCTCGGGCTCGGGCAAGAGCAAGATAATGAATATGTTCTACCGGCATGGCATATATCACTCAGTCCATTTACCATACTTTGAACGGGCAAAGTGCCCATACTATATACACCCCTTATCTGAGCCCTGTGACATCACAGAATTAAACGAGCAGTTGCCACGCTAGTAGGCTGTATTGGCCCTATATATATATATATATAAGTAATGTTCGATTATGATATATAGTTATATGGGCAGCGTAAGCCGCTCCATTATTTCTTGTATTGTCGTGCCTAGATCATTTTTTCAACTGGCATACAGAAATCTGGACGATATATATCGACAAGTCGAAGATGTGCGGCTTGACTTATTTTATTTTAGTTATGTGCAAATACTGCCAATTAATATACCCAGGCCAGTCACCTCAGTATTTATGACAATCCTTGCCGGTCCAGCAGGGCCGAATGCCGCTTCCATAGCTCATCATACATTTTCTTGAGTTGTGTATACTGCTCAATAGATATTCCTCCTACTGGCTGGGTTGGCTGGGACATAGGCTGGTCACTGGCAATAGCATCCACGGTTGCAAGTTCATTTTCCACAGACGGGAATTCCAGTATCCCTCCGAGATCCATTGCAGTGGGTACAAAGTCAGTAGGTCCACCTTCGACAGTTCTCTGAAGAGTAGGAAAATCTGTCGGTTCGTCGAGGGCTATGAGAATTTTCACTGCACTCACTGCTCCCTTGGGGGCTCGTAATTTCCGTACCAATTGGCGAGTTCCTACCTCGTAAATGGCAACACCACCTTCTGCATAGCCGACAATTAGTTGTGCAGCGTCGTTGCTGAGGGATAATGCACTGACGTCGACAGTAGGGTCGCCCAGAGGCTGTTGAAAATCGTCGGGAGTTATGAGCTGCCCCTTACCCCCAACACTCTCCAACTTTTGTGTAGTAGACGATATGCGGTATAATGGTACTCCCACAACACCTTGGCTTGTCCCTGCGTACAAGGCCCGCTCGGCAGGATCTACAGCCAGTGCATTCACGGGAGCGGACATGACCAGCGTATGAAGGATACGCCCCGAAGATAAATCAAATACCACGATGGTAGCATCTTTTGAGCATGTAAAAACGCGAGCTTCGCGCCATATTCCATTGCCTACAACGACTGACGTCACTGCCAGTGAGTGTGCGGTTACCGTGTGCGTTACAGCCCAATCTGAAACCCTCGTAACACACACACGAGCATCTGCACCAGCACTTACTATTGCGCTATTATCTTGAGCCCATTCAATGCATGTAACAGCCTGAAAATGGGTTTCTGAGGCACTAACTAGTGCGCCCGATAAGAGACTCCACACATAGAGACGACCACTATTAGAACCTGCTGCAAGCCAATTACCATCTGGACTTGCAGAAATGGGGTGGACCTGCTCCGGAAGCACAAATCGACGCGTTGGCGCCTCTTTTCGCGGCACATAGTGGTGGATCAGAGGTCGACCTGTCTGAGCCACCAGCCAGTTCCCACGAGCCTGAGTAAAAGCAAATCTCGGAGCTTCACATTGTTTGAATGATTTAAGAACATTTCCAGTTGCTAATTCCAACGACCAAAGCCCAGATGCCGTGGCCACGACGAGCGTCATAGTGAAAAGTCAGAATGAGTGTAACTCATGATGTGAGTAACTTCTGAAAAGGTATATGCGTAAAGACTATTATGCATACCATATGATATAGAATATGCGATAGTTTTAAGTCGTAATTGCTGGTGTGCGTCACTTAAATGCCCGTGAATTTTATTGCCACCGTGGCTGTGGAAGGCACGGGCGTCATTCCATACTGGAATACCCTTAAAGTATGGGTTCCCATCATATCGATAGTGCTGGCTATTAAGTGGTACTTTGCTGGTACTCGTAACACATGGGATCGCGACATGCATGGTCGTGTGGTACTTATAACGGGTGGTACATCAGGTGTAGGTGCTGTGGTTGCCTCTGAGCTGGCCCAACGTGGAGCCCAGGTCATTCTCTTGGTTCGAAATCTACGAGATGGATGGCTTGCCGAGTACATCGAGGATCTGCGTGACGCGTCCGGAAACCCGCTGATTTATGCGGAACAGTGCGACTTGGCAGACTTGGTGAGCATTCGCAAGTTTGCTACGAAGTGGATCGACAATCTCCCTCCTCGTAGGGTGGATGCGGTGGTATGCTGTGCCAATGTAGCCCAGCCACCGGGCGTGCCGCGTACCGCGTCGGCTGACGGTATTGAAACGCAGTTCCAGACAAACTATCTGGGCCATTTGCACCTTCTGAACACACTTGCACCTGCACTTCGTAGCCAGCCCCCGGATCGCGATGTCCGAATTGTGCTAACCAGCTGCGTTTCGGCTATGATGGGTGTGCTCGACTTGGACGATATTAGCGGCGACCGACGGCCTTATCACCCCTGGAGAAGCGCGGCAACTGTTCATGGAACATCAAAATTGGCGCTTTCTCTCTATGGTTGCGTCTTTCAACGCGAAACCAATGCCTACGAACGCAAAGATCAGGCCCCTTGCAATGTACATGTTACTGTTGTCGACCCAGGCATGATGCGCTCTCCATCCTTCAAGCGGTGGTTTTCATGTGGAACGCTGCTCGGGCTAGGTATATATCTCATTTTGTGGCCGCTGTGGTGGCTGTTGCTCAAGAGCAGCTGGGATGGAGCCCAATCGCTGTTGTATGCCCTCATGAGTCCCGATGTAGGCGAACGTACCGAGGCTTCATTCATTTCTGAGTGTCGTATTCGCGTAAAACCCCCTCCTCGTGGCGAGTTTGAGAACCCTGAGCTCCAGGGTAAGATAGTGGAGGCATCTTTAAAGCTGCTTGATACAGCAGAAAAGCACACAGTACATGAACGGGCAGCAAAGGAGCCTCCAAAACAGTCAAATAAAGCTGGTACACCCCATAATGGGGCATCTCATAGGCCAGAACCGCCCTTATACCCGAACTTGACACCAAATAATGGTGCGTCAACAAGCACGGCCTCAACTAACTTCACCGCTGCTGAAAGGACAGAACAGCCGAAGACTACCACTGCGCCTAAACAGTCCAACGCAACCAACGAAAAGATTAAGACTGCGTCCATTGAAGAGCTGAAAGAAGACCAAGAAGAGATCAAAGGGGACAAAGCAGATACGCCTACAAAATCCCCAAACAAATCTGCCAAGAAAAGGCAGCCCCGTAAAAAGGATTCTCGCAGAAAGTAGGTTAACTCTCATCAAGTTTGGTAAAACTGTCTGCAAAGCTAAGGAGTTCATAGGACTTCGCCCAAGACTAGCAAACTGAACAGAATCTTGTACTTCGGTTGCCATGATGTCCGCTCATCCCAACATCTGGAGGAATTAGCTCTGAGAACTCACTGCTATTTAAAAGAATAACCCGAAGCATTCGATGCCGACAGTGTCGACTTTTATATACATAAAACTATTTTAAACACCTACCAGAGAGATCTTTGCCATAATCCACGAATGCGCCTTCAGGGTGATACTATATGCTTGAGTATTTTGAAGAAAACAACTTCAGATGATTTATTTTAGTGGTCATACATAATTCAATGACGACCGGTTTCATCTGAAGCATATGAAACTAAAAGCACCCGCGGAACAACCACAAATCGGTAATTTGAATACGAATCGCCATTTCAATTTAAAGATCATCATCATCGCGTGGATCACCATATTCCCACATTCCCACATGGTCCTCTTGGGCATGGCGTTGGAGCTCTAGTAACGGCTGCGCAGCCTCCACCTTCGAGTCAGCCACAGGCACTGAAGCATAGCCTTCAGCAACGATGCGAGCATTCAGACTATCAGATACAGCCTGAGAGTCCTCAGTAAATATTGTAGCACCCAGCGATCCCGCCAGCGACACTACCACCCGTGTTTTCGTTGTCTGTTCGACATAGTTCACGAATGGCTGAGTGTAACCACGTGGAGGCGCGTGAATGAATCGCAGAGTCGTCTGCTTGGACAACTCAGGGATCTTCACGAGGCTGAACTGCGCAGGCAAGGGCAACATGTGTTCTTGCGAAGTTTCCAGTGTTCGTCCGGAATCTACCAAAATCAACTCATACCCACCGACCTTATCGAAGCTCACGACACGGCCACGAGCGTATTTATCGGTAACTGGAGGAACAACAACTACTATGTCACCACGCTTGGGTTTGCGAGTGAACCGCCGAGCATCCGCATTTGCCGCAGCACCGAAGAACACCGCCAGATCCTTGGCAAGCTGCCGAAACTTATCATCAGCAGCAGCAAGGCGATAACACAAGTGATCAGGCGCTACATATGTGATCTGGGCATCCTGATAACCCTCTGATGTACCCGTAGAGCCCTCTCCAGCAGCTTCTACGCCATCATTACCGTCCTCTGGCGAGAGAGACTCGGCATTAGCAGGCTCATAATCTTCCCAGACACCCTTGCGTGCTTCCTGTGCCTGATCTTGCAGTCGCAAAAGTGCATCCAACTGTCCCAATGATGTGGCACTGGGCTCATGCACTCTGGCTAGACCTGCAGCCACCAGCTGATGTGCCAGCGAAGCCTGAGAGCCTTTACCGCAGAAAACCTGGCTCACAAATGCGCCTGTTTTATCTACTTGGCGTACAGCAACAGCCACATCACGCTGATCGAAGTGACGCTGTGTATAGGCGAGAGCAGCAGCCCCCACAGGCTCGCCAGTCCGCGGCACGCGTACACCATCAATCACAGTCACAAGAGAGCAGTTCTCAGAAGGAACTAGCAATCTGAGACGGCCACCAGCAAAAACATGCTCTACCACAGCTGGTAGACGTCCCCGACGCTCGAGGGAAGCAAGGAATCCGCGGGCACGCACAACAGATTCACTGGCATCAACTGTCTTTACCGGTGTCGCAGGAATGGTTCCATGCAGGCCACGTTTGGAGGTCTTTGCATCTTCTTCAGCAGCCAGCAACTCATCCAGGAACGGCGATCGGTCGGTATCATCACGACGGTGTCTCACAGCAGTGGCCCAGCCAGCACTAATGAGCGTAGGCGCCACATTATGACCGTCTAGTTCCATTGTCACTAGATCGCGCTCCTCGAATGATTCGGAAGCAGGCCGTACAGCGTCAGTAGTCACCGCAACACGCTGGCCGATGAGCATGCGCCGCGTGTACTCTCGGGCAGGAGCAACAAATGGTGCTTGCTCGGGATCACCACGACGAGGAGCACGAGTAGATGACAGTTGAACTGTCTTTCCAGTCTCTGTCTTCGTGTCAATGACAAGGGTGTCACTGGAAACTACTCTGACTACCGTGGCTTCTGTGGCACCGCCTCTACTGACATGCTGTTGTTGACGAAGTCGCCACAAGCCTCGAGTAGCAGTCTCGGCAGTTTTCTGAGCCTTGCGGAGGGCTAGAATACGCTCACTCCCAACCACTCCAGCTTGAGGCTCGGCCACGTAGGCCAAGCCCTGTTCAACAAGCAGCACGGCAATATCGCCTTGAGGATGCACCAAAGTAACAAGAGGGATATCGTTCGGACCAGGCCCATGCCATATTGTGCGTGTTTGGTTGCGCTGGAGCAGTCTGGCAGCTACAAACTGGCGTGCTGCCTCCCCAGCTGGTTCGGTGGTCCGTGGAGCGCGGATGCCAGCCAACGATGCTGCCCCAACGTAGTGATCATCGGCATCCATCATTGTACGCAGCTGAATACGGTCTCCGGCGACCACACGCTCGACAATACTTGGTATCTGCCGACCAGATCCGTACAGTTGATCCGGTGGTATCGGTGTCACTTGGAGGGACACAGCAGTTTCTGCCGGTGCCCACAGACCTCTCTGAGCCTTCTGAGCACGAAGCTGGGCCGTATCAAGCTCCTGGGCCACTGCAGGCGTAAAAGCAGGCTTGCCAGTGGCATCACTGCGCAGTTTGGCCCACCCGGCATCGACAACATGGGCTACCAGTGAGTTAAACACAGGTGCTGAAAGGTCTGCATATGCACGCCCTCCCGATTCATAAAGTACGCGGAAACTCAGCGATTTCCCGACTAACAGTGAACGGAGAAACTCGCGAGCTTCCCAGCCAAACCGCTCATTCGCAGACAGTCTCGGGGCTGTAACAAAAGCCAGCGATAGCTGCTTTTCCTCGGAATACTGGGGTCCTACACTCAGCACAAGTGTATCGCCACTGATTACGCTTCGCACACGTCCGCTTCCACTCGCACTCATCTTCGAGTCGTTGAAGTCTTGACGTGTCGATCTGCTACGTCAGCCACGCATCGACCCCGGATCGGCGATCGTCTGCACTCACCGGAGGTAAGATCAGAATATTTAATCCCGCTTTAGAAAACACTGGAGCTTTCGGAGTGGTTTGTCTCAGTAGCCCTCGCATTAGGCTAGGCTCAGCCTCTCTTCCGTAGTTCACTGTTCCATTTTTGAGTTAATTCCTATTCATACTAATATTTACTATGCATTGTCAGAATTGGGGTTTCCCAGGCCTTAATGGATATAAAGTAACTGAAAATGCCTTCCTAAGACCCGGTAGGGGGGTACAGAGTAAGGTTTTATTTACGTATATCTATCGGTTCTACCGAACTCATTGTTGGGTATTTTTACTTCAGTCCATGGTTCATAGAGGTTGCAAACATTCCAAATACTCGGATTTATTGAAACCGTGGTGACTCACAGTCCGAGAAACTAACGATTAAAGCGCCATAGCTGTTGCGGATGCAAACCGGACTACGTACTAGCAAATGGCGACACTAATCTCTGAACACAATTAGTGGACTACCGTCATGTCATTGGAACTAATTAGACGAATTGAAGCCCGCAGGACTAGAAATTGATACAACAAAGCGTTAGATCTTACAAGAGTGCAAACCAGAAAGAATCTCATATTTAGCAGCGAAAACTGATATGGGCAAACTATGGATAAATCTACTCCGTCATGGCAGGTACGGTGTGTAACTTACAAGCACAATTCCAATTTAGTTATTCTACATTACACAGTAAATTGAAACTCAGTCAAAATATGCGGTTCTTAAGATTGTCGGTCAATGGCTGATGCTATTTCCAGCGACCGCTCGAATTCACGCCCAGCGCTATATGAAGTGGTATCCTTAGAATCATTAGGATTGGATGAATCCTTGGTATTATCTTTGGATCCTGTGGAATCGCGTGGTCCGGGTATGTAGGTATACCCCGATGATGTAAAAGTCGGCAACTCCTGTGCAACTCGCAGCCCTTCTCCCAGGCACAGACTCGTGGCCAGGATCCGAGATGCCACTACGTTGTAAACAGATGGACTTTGGTACACATTATCCCCCACCACAAAATAGGTGGCCATCACTACCACATCATTGGGATGAGGACCACGTCGGTTTTGTTTCCGAATTATCCACATGTCCGGTTCCTGGGACATTGCCACCACAAACTCAATTCCACGCATATTTTGAAGTTCCTTGGCAAGTTCTGCAGGACCCCTGTGAAGCTGTTCGTTGAAGTTAGTCTGCATCTTCAATACCTGGTTGTTGGAGGACCGATCATAAAATGGTGATAGTGCAAAGTAGTCCAAGATATTTTCTGTGGATAATCCAAATGTCTGGATCCATTCTGGCGACCTCCACTGTACCTCGTCAAGTTCTACGTCCTCCATGGTGTGGATAGCAACGCTATGCCTAAGCTTGTAAGCTTGTAAGTACATAAAATCGTATGTGCGTTGTGCTTAGTGCGTACTGAGCTTCATGCATACAAACTTCATACTATGAATTAAGACTCGTAGGCTAGGTAAATAGTCTCTTTTTAGCATCTGTCACAGCTCTTACTAGTGCTGCATGCCTGTCATGCTCCTGCTTAACGGTTGTCTCTTTGACTTGGCGACCTAGCTCCGTCTCAAATGCTGCCTCAATAACTGGCAAAAACTCATCCAGTACAGCAGATGGACTGGCCGTCGAGAGCTCACCAGCTACATGGCATGCCAGAACTTTAATCTGGTGTTCAGTATCCCGCAATCCTGCAACCACTGCCTCAATAACTTCTCGTCGTGGGCCCACATGTTCCGGTATGCTGCTTAGCAGCATATAAAGTGCCTCGAAGCCTGCCTGGCGCAGAGGTGCATTATCATCAACTTTGAGAGCAAAAGGACCCATCTGAACCGTACGGATCTTTGCTGGGTTTCGTGCTTGTGTGCAAGCAGTTACACCAGCCACTATGTGGTCCAGATCAACAGGTGCATCTGGGAATTTGGTCACCAGTACATTCTGCACAGCCCATGCTACTGTAAATGGAGCTTGTGCCGGATGTTGGTGCTCAAGAGCAATTACCCATTCTCCTAAAAGTTCGGCAAATAGCTCCTTGCTTTGAACTAGAGGTAGCGCGAGCTTGGCGGATTCTAAAGCCACGGTAGAGGGCAACTGAGTCAATCCATTTGCAGAATTATCGTGAGCCACAAGCCATGCAGAGACACGTGAGAGGGACTCATTTGTTGTCGCAGATGTCTTAACAACTTGCCATAGCCGTTCTTTCCATTGAGGCTGTTTTGCAGCAACCAGTTCTAGAGCAGTGGCCCATATCTCACCATCCAGCGATGATTCGGAATCCACCAAAGCCTGGAAGTCAGTTTCAGAGAGTAATGCTACATTGGCCAGTGCCAGAGCTACGGAACCTGCCGTATACCTGGAAATCTCCACTAACTGCGCGATTGACAAAGTGCGCAATCCCCGAATTGCCAGTGCCGCCACCAGTGCCACATCAGTTCCCACATCCAAATCTACTGTATCAACCTTCATAGCTTCAGCCCAACCTGATACAGCAGCTGCTACAAGCTCAGAACTGGCGCCAGCTGCGCGCACAGCGTCGACAGATAATACGCCAGCCTGAACAGCATCATGGGCCAGCGCTAAAACCGAGCCCTCACTAACCTGACTCAATAATGGGAGCGACAGTAGCCATTCTGCTGCTTGGTCGGAAATGGGTGGTCTCTTGAGTACTCGTGCCTGTAGCTCGGGGTCCAGTGGTCCCGCCAGACACGCTCGTACGACTGCCGCATTAAGAGGTGCCTCTTCTAGAACCTGGTAGCAGGCAGCAACAACAGGGGATGATGGTTTGAGATCGAGAACTTCCCCAACCGCAGCCACAGCATCGCTGACATTCTGTTCAGGTAGCGACGGCCCTAATCTAGCCAACAACGAAGCTAGAGCTTGCGCCACCAAAGCTCGGCTCGATGGATCCTGGCGAAGCATTCTGGTTTGCTGTGCTAATACCTCTCCCGCAAGACGAGGCGATGCTAACTTGGCCGCAACCCGAACAGCTCGCTGTCGTAGAACACTGTCGCCCGCCCGATTAGCTAAGCGGAGGGCTTCGGTGGTGAATATCGGGTTGCCAAGCGATTGTGCTGCTTCTAGCGCTTGCATTTGTACCGCATGATCATCAAAACTAAAAGCATGTTGCACAACTGCCGTCGCTGCATCATCAGCAGCTGAATGCCCCAGGGCGCGGACCAACTGCAGGGCCGGCATTACCAGACTGCGTTTGGAAGACGCATCTTTGGCTAAAGCAAGCAATTGACTGCATTCAGTATCAGTAGTGCTCATTTGGGCAGTTTCACGTGAGACTAGAGTTACCAGTAGTTCTAGCCCACCCCCATCTACGTTAGTTCGGACGACATCCCACACATCAGAAACGCGGGTTTGAGGGAAGAGTGCGGCAGCTTTTAATAGTTGTGACCGAACATTTAGATCTCTTTCAGTATGGAGGGCACTCACAATAAGTCCCAGTAGTTCGGGGGAACGAAGTGTTCCAGCAAGTCGCGCAGCAAGCTGGCGTACTCGAAACGAGCTGTCGGAATCATCTGACCATGAATCGTCATCTTCTTCATCTTCAAATCCACCATAATCATCGTAATCATAATCACCAGGGCCATTGGAGTTATTACCATCTCCATTCATTGGCACCTGCCCCGGGTTGAAATGGAGTAGTCGTGAGGCCACAGCTACCGCTTGGGGACCTTTCGCTGCTCCAACATTGCTATAACGAGCAAAGGCTTCCATTGCCATCAAGGAAGCCTCAGTCTGAGTTACTGTATCCTCGGAAACTTCAAAAACATCTTTGAGAATTCGTGGAGAGACTGCCTCCCAGAGGTGATCCAAAAAGTCTACAGGGGTTTCTGGAGCTTCACATATCCATGAAGTGAGTTGTAATGCGCCAACAGAGCTAGATAATTGCTCCGTTTGCTGTGCAAAGAAGTGGATCACATGGGGCCATCGTGCTGGGAATGCTGCCAAGGCTAGCGGAAGGCCCAGTCTAAGTGCCTCTAGGGATCTCAACTTCTCTAGACCGGAAAGACTTCCACCTTCACTCAAAAGATCGACAATGACGCACACGGCACTCCATACCTGAGAGGAAGGAAGTCTGCCCCCAAACCGGCGTAATAGGTCGACCAGGACATCCAGTTCATCGATGGAGTCAAGTTTAGTTAAATTGGGAACAGAGCATGTACTGAAAATACCGGCTAGCTCTAATGGCGTATGATCAATAAGAGAACGAAGGGCCAGTGCCGTCACAGACTCGCCACACTCTCTAGCCACCACGGCTCTCACAATAGTAGCGACGGCTTCTGGTCGGGACGAGGATGCAGCAACAAGGGAGCCAAGAGTACGTACAGCCTGGTTTTGGACTTCAGTTATCGGATCGTCCAATCGTTTTATCACTGCATCTCGGATGGTACCCAACGTATCCAGTCCATCATGGCCAGAGCGATTTGGAGAAGCTACTAACA
The DNA here is from genome assembly GCA_030561035.1 of Wickerhamiella bombiphila. Taxonomy (NCBI): domain Eukaryota; kingdom Fungi; phylum Ascomycota; class Dipodascomycetes; order Dipodascales; family Trichomonascaceae; genus Wickerhamiella; species Wickerhamiella bombiphila. The sequence continues at coordinate 11,862 of JAKTWK010000026.1, forward strand.
GTGCTTGTATATCACTTAGACCCATGAACCGTAGATCTGCATCGAAAGACTCGAGTTTTGCTAGCGCATCGCCAGGGTCTGCCATTGCGGAGTGATAGAAGAATGGAGCAATACGCGTAGTAGCGGTTGTGCGTTGCGGACTGTAATGTGCCAATGTAGAAGAGCTGCGCTTAACTAGGATTGTGCGCGAGGATTCGCACGTGATGGTAATTGTGTGAAGATTGATACGCAAGCCTAATACGCGGTAGCGCTAGCGGCAGTAAGTCAATAAGGCTGTCTCACGCAACTGATGTGCGTGGAGCCGCCCGAATAAATACATTATACAAATTTAGGACTTTTTAGCCTTGTGCAGGCCTTTTTTCTCTTGGATATATTCATCCCGGAATATGCGGAACAGAAGCATGCTGGCTTGGGCATCTTCAATCGAGTCGTGGCTACCCCCTTGAATCTCGAGTCCAAGGTAGTACTGGCACAGCCGCTTGAGTCCTGGGCGTCCCTTTAACGCAGCATCAGAGCGGAATCGTGCTAGCTGTTGAGTATCAACTAGAGAATGTTTCGGATGACCCAACATCAATACTTTAAGATCATTTTGAAGACTGTGGCCCACCAGGACCCGATTCGCGGTAAGTTCGGCTACGCGACGCTGTGCCTCTTCAAACGTTGGCGCATCCCGGACGGAAGCTGGGGTGACACCACTCCATCGTGTTCGCCAGTCAGTCACTTTATGCTGAGGTCGTACAAATGTGTCAAAAACTTTGAATCCATAGTAGTTTACAATCGAAACCCGCGCCAACTCCGACTGCGAGCCCTTCCAGCCACACCCTACAAATTCACAGTCCAAAGCTAGAAATGTTCCTAGCTTTTGCTTGTGTGCTGGATACGTTAATGAATCGCTTGTTGCCTTAACGGTACTGATTTGGAGAAGCCGTTTATCGTCGTTGAGGAGCGTTGCAGCTAATAGTCTGCGGGGGTTCAGGCGGTATTCTTGCATCTGAGCCTCGAGTCGAGGAGGGGGGATATCTACATTGTCTTCAGATACAGACTCTGCTGTCGAAGCAGTTGTAGAAAGGCTAGGTGACGCTGTAATGGCGGTTTTACTTGAGCGGCTTGATTTTGTCTGTTCAGCAGGCACAGCAGCTCGTGGGTGTGGCGATTTAGGCTTCGACACACCGCCATTTTTCTTACGCACCTTGGCATCACCAACATTTGCTGCCATTGATGCCATGCGCTTTTGGAGGTGTTTCCAGTTCGAGGACATTGTACGTAAATCCGGAGGCACAGACAAGCTTAAATTATTGCCAATGAAACCCCGCTCCAAATACACCCGGATTCTTAAAATTCCGATAGTCCCAGTGCCTCTAGAATACTACGTGGAAAGCCCACCAAAGAAAAAAAATTGGGACCTTAAAACTGCTTTTTATTAGGAACCTTTGTAGTCACCCTCTCTCCTGGGACTTTACTATATCGCCTGTTCTGATATACTAATACATGAAGCGGGCAGCTGACGGGGAGCCAAAGGTCGGTGCAGCGGAGCTTTTAGCTCGCATTCGTCGTCGCAGAGAACAGGCAAATTCACGGCCAAATCCGTATTTACAAAGTGGCGGCCAGTCACGTCAGTACCCACAGCCGCGAACTACTGCGCTTCAGTTCCACGACAAGGGAGAGTTTGAGGCCCAAGCTGATCTACAGCGAACTGAGAGTGCTTATGAGGACTGTTTGGTTTATTTACCATCAGAAGCACCACCTGAAAGTGAATGGTGGGATAGTCTTGCCAATGAAGCAGGAGGGGTGTCCAACAAGGTGCTTCATCCGGTAGAGGTTGATCCTCCCTTTCCCACAGAAGGAGACGGGCATGTGTTCCTTACGACCAAGGAATTACGCCGGAAGCGTAAGCTGGCGCGCGCACAGAGACTCAAGGATTCTCAAGACCGCATCAGACTCGGGCTTGATCCTCCACCACCTCCCAAACTCAGGTTGGCCAATATGGTGGCTGTATTCGGGCCGGAGTATTTGCGGGACCCTACACGTTATGAAAAACTTGCTCGTGATGCTGAGGCACAGCGGCGCCATGAACATGAGGCCGCGAATAGGGCGCGCATGCTCACTCCACAACAACGGTGGGCCAAACGAGAGGCTAGTATTTTGCGCCACAAGGCTCAGCAAGGCATTCATTGTTCTGTGTTTTCTATAGAAGGTGTTCGCAGTGCCAAACTTCAGTATGTGATCGACTATGCAGCCAAGAAATTTTTATTGACTGGATGCGCATTATGGAGTCCACCCTTGCTGGTGGGAATAGTTATAATAGAAGGTGGCGCACCAGAGATTCGCAAGTTCACAAAGCTGATGCTGGCGAAGTTGAAGCGCATCGATCCTGGTGACCAAACCGATGATCACAGCCCAACAAACACTGATGCGATCAGATGTAGGCTGGTATGGTCTGGAATTGAACGAGGTGCTAGGTTCAAACGATGGTCCGCGCATTCTTTTCCGACAGGCAACATCGCAAAACAATTTCTAGCCGAACACGATTGTCTTGCATATTGGAAACTCGCTACGTCGAGTGCTATTCGTCACTAACATTTCCTATACATTTGCATTATGAACTTTGCATTACACTAACCTCTTTAGCAAGATTATCTGCGGCCGATTCAGTAGCCTGCTCGTTGCTCACCACATCTTCGAGCAGCGAATCGTCCAGCACTCGTCGCATCGAGTACGCATCCTCTCCATCAGCGTAATAGGCCTGGGTGACTTCAAGCACCTCAAATCCCAGTGTTGACGTGTACAAATGTAGTGCTGCCTTATTAGACTGACGCACATGCAGTGAGACCTGGTGCGCGCCGTAATTTTCACGCATACTGCGAAGTGACTGCCGTAAAAGTGTCCCAGCGATACCTAGACGGCGGTACGTGCGCATTACTGAAATGCTGGTAATATGAGCAGCGGGGAGTGCATCTTTGGCCCGCTCTGGATTGTCGTCTTCCATCTTCGCCAGACAGTATCCGACTATTTTGTCACCATTCTTAGACGGTACTGTGGCAACATATGTGCCCTGAGGCCATGAAATTCCATGATACACAATATACTTGAATGTATAGTTTTCCGGCAAATTTGCCAAGTTGGCCTGCTGGATTCCCTGAAGGTCCGCCGATGTTGCCGGACGGATGGTGTACATTGTGTGCTATGTATTTCCTTCCTTAGCTAAGGTAGGAATTAACCTGTCTATGTGGCTTGGTCATCATACCAGTATGTTAGTCTGTTTCGGGGTGATGAATATAGGGGAAGCAATTTCCAAAAAAGATGTAGATGATATTTGATAGATACTATGAATAAAAATATTATGCGAGATTCTCAAGAGATATAATAGAGAGCAGACCCAAGATATTCGTTTTCGGCACTCTTGTGTTTAAGCAATTCAAGCTCTCGTCGCAGTTTAGCGACCTCAGCGTGGAGCTGTGCATTTTCAGCAAGAACTGCACGAACATCGACGGTATTAATATCGATGGTACGCCAGTCAGTACGGCGTGCACCATGTGTTGATGACCGCCTTAGCGAGGCTGTATGGACTGCTGCTGGACCAATTCCGGCATTGATACCTGCAGATGACATAGTTCATATAATTCTGGGCTTCCTACAACTCAACCAATGTACCGTTTAGGCTGGCACCAATGGGAGGCTTCTCAAAACGAAACAGTGTTGAGGCGGGGAAATCTTCGCGATTAATATACAACTCACATTGAGGCACGTGATATGACCCAGCTCGCAAGACGAATCGTATAGAAATGCAAAGAGAATCCATGGCTGGGGCCATGGATTACGGTTTGCCCTAACAAAATTTACCCGTAGGTAGTTGCATGGTATTTTTTACCCGAGATCTCCCAGTTGCTATAGTGTACTGGCCTAAATATCGAGGATTGTCTGTCGATCCCCGTATCAGTTTTGTCGCATTACGAACCAACACGGAGGTATATAAGGTACATACGCATCATATTACAGCCAAGCACTGGCAAACATAATGCTAACTGGGAGATATTGATTATACGACTATTGCTGTATTTTTTTTGGTGTTTAACTACGCTCGGGTTGCGCCTCATTAGATACGGTTAATGACTGGTGCCCTTCGGATAAACCATAGGGCTACATTTTGTACGAAATATAATTGAAATGACTACGTAGGTGTTGGTCTCTGGGCGTAAAAGTCGGTCTTAATCGGCTCGACATAGTACAGACTCATTATTTTTCCTGTCCCAAATGTACCGTAGAAACGATGTAATTTATGCTACAAAAAATGAATAAATATGATACTACACGTCTTACTGAGTGCACAGTCGACGAAACTCGTCCAGCGAGATCCGGCCATCACCATCTAGGTCGAAAGCTTCTATCATTGCCTTAATCTCTGCTTCAGATATCGACTCCTCCAGGCGTTTCGCGACTTGTTTGAGGCTCTCTAGATCAATATATCCCGATTCATTGACATCAAACAGTTCAAATGCACGTACAATGTCCTCATCAGGATCTCGAGTTAGCATGCGTGCCTTCATGAGGCTTTCGAATTCGGGAAGGCCAATTACGCGCTTGGCCACAGGGTCGACTTCTTCGAGAATTTTCAACACATCTGGTTTCGGCGTATCAAACCCCAGTGCAAGCATGGCATACCTTAACTCATGGAAATCTAGGTATCCATCTGCATTATGGTCGAATACTTCGAATGCTTCACGAATGTCGGCAATCTGCGTCTCCGTCAGCTTAGGCGTGTCGCTGCCTAGTACAGATCTTGTCATCCCTGAAGTATTCCGCGATGGTGTGCTTGTACGCACCGACAATGAGGATGCTGGAAGTGCCGTAGATTGCATGGTGTGAAACGAAAGTTGGCGATATTGGGGAGGGGGGATGGTGAACCTCGCTACGCGTGTTAGGTAAGGCGCAAATGGCTTTAGTGCATAAGTAAATATGCATAAAATGACCACCATAGTGAGTAAAGCGTAACTCGCGACTCCCGATCACCCATGCTGGCAGTGCTCTCGCTGCCAGTGCTAGCCGCCCTCAGCATTGCTGCTCTTGCGCGCTATGCACGTATTCGTGAGTTACCACTATACCTCACTTTACCTCTGGTGCTTTCTGTACTGATTCCACTCTCAATCGTCGTCCTTGTTCCAGCTGATCTTGTCAATTCTGACGAGGCTTTGGATAGCCCATCTCGACTGGTGATGTGGCGCGTAATCTATTGGCTTTCATTTGCGCTTACATGGTTGGTTCTTCCCGTACTTCAGCGCTATGTTGAGAGTGGTCACTTTGATGCATGGCTGCGCCTCCGTGATGCGCTGCAGTCAACTTTAAGGTATCAGTTGATTTTGGCTGCTGTTGGTGTGGCGGGTCTGCTTTACATGGGAGTAAGTGCAGGTCTCAGCCCACAGAACCTTAAAGCGTTGGCAGTAGCCCTCAGTCATTCTTATGCACTCGTCATTACAATCTGGCTTCTGGGCCACGGTCTAGCCAATGTGCCACGAGACGTATGGAATGACCAGCCTGCCAAACGTCTAAAGACTTTATATCAGCGCGCAGTACCTGTATCTGATGCATGCGCAGACGCTCAGTCCAATTATGATGATGTGGTGGCCAAAGTTCTGGCATTGCAACAGGTCAAAACAGATCGTTATGCCGTATGGATAGATACACTGGTTGAAGATATCCGAAGTCAGGATCTCCCATTGAGTCGAACTACGGCCGTTCGTGCTCAACCTCGTGATCTCACGGAGCAGAATGTCGCATCTTTGTCCCGCCGCTTGCTACGCGACAAAACGCGGGCACTACGATCTCGGGCAGAGTGGTCCAAGTTGGTGAGCGATGCTTCTTTTTATGAGGACATCCAACAAGCATCTCAAGGAACATTGGAATTCAGAGCAGTTTCAGGGAGACACCGCCTTCGAGGTCGCCCAGCATTCATTTGGTACGTCCTTGTCCGTCCATGGGCGATGAGAGTGCTGGGAGTAGTATATGCCATGGCTTCTGTCGTTATAGTATGGTCAGAGCTTGTGTCTGGTACACGATTATCACTTGTGGATCTCGCAGTGAAACATTCCCCTGGCCATCTTCAGTTGGTGCTTGCAGCAACACTTTTGGCATATATGTGTGCAGCTACCTTTTCTGCACTGGCTCACCTGCGAATTTTCAACCTTTATGCGTTGGTGTACCGGCATAGTGACCCCAGCTCGTTGGTGTTTTATGCTACGTATGCGTGCCGTCTGGCAGTACCCCTAAGTTACAACTTCCTGGTGCTTAACAGCACCCAGAAGACAGTGTTCCAGGAGTTCCTCGGCAAATTCATTAATTTGACGCCTCTGGGTCACTATTTCAATGAACTAATCCCGCGTCTCGTGATCATTCCTATCGCATTCACCCTATTCAATTTCTACGAAGCCATCAAGGACTACCTTGGTTTTGGCATTGCAGACTTTGATGATTGGGATGAAGGGTCTCCATCTGAAAATGAAGGTCGTGAGCTTGTACGTCGTGCATTAGCCAATGGCGGAGCAAGCTTCACGGCATCATATGGGATTGACATCCCCCCTCCGGCACCGGCACCCCAGCAACCAGCACCCGCATCAATTCTAGACAGGATCACTGGATGGTTCAACTAATGAGAGAGGATGGAGATGGTATATTAAGTTATTTTGTGCTATGAATCATTGGCACCTATGTATATAGTTGTTGGTAAGATAGCATGTGGAAATGATGTATATATATAGAAGGATTTTGGATGCAAGGGACCATGTATGGGACGATATTCTTGAAGGTCTATTTATAGCACTCCAGGAACATTATGCTAAACCGACCATCATCGATTCGAGTATATTGGCGTCTATCCGCAAGCTGGTGGGGAATGATTGTTAGGAGGGTCTTTATCGCTAACTAGGAAATCGCTCAGTTTTAATCCGCTTATTACCCTCAGCAGTGGCAGATTTCAGCATCAGAACGGCTTCAGGCTTGCGTTCCTGAAGATTATCCACGTAGGGGGGCGGATATCCGAGCTTGGCAAATTCCTCCCGAGAGAGGCGGTTAAAGGGATCAAAAACGGCCTTTCCCTCAACAGACCGGAGTTCAGGAATCCAGTGACGTATATATTCACCGTTGGGGTCCAGTCTTTCCGCCTGTAGAATTGGATTGAAGACCGTGTAGCTCGGCTCCCATCCAAAGGAGTTATTTGCGAGGTCCCAATCTATAAGGTGACCTGCAAACCAGTGAGCACCATAGCGGTAGTCAATCATCAATGTCATCTTTAGGTATGATGCTACATTCATTCTGAGGCGGTTATGCATCCATGCCTCAGACTTCAATTGGCGCATGCCTGCATCTACAAATGGAACACCCGTACTTCCATCACACCACCGTTTCCAACCCTCAGGATCAGAATGATACTCTGCCAAAGACATTTTGAGATTTTGTGGGAGATTTGTTGCTACATGCGGCACCACTACAGCCAGCAATTGTCTATAATGCTCCCGAAACGCAATTTCGCGAACCCACGCAGACACTCCAGACCCGGCAGCTGAGAAAGGGGTTCCATTATTTGCTTCGGCTTTAGTGATACTCAAAACCTCACGTACTGATATCATCCCAGTTGACAAGTAGGGAGAAAGCCGTGAACTATTGTTGAGAGATGGAATTGACCGCTCCTCATCATACCTCTGTATCTTATCACGCAGAAATAATTGGAGCCGATCAACTGCAGCAGCATGGCCTGCTGGCCATAGTATCCTGAGACGAAACAGGTCTGCATCGGCTTCCTCCGGCTTCTCCTCACTTGTTTCATTCTTTCTATCAGCATATCCGAGGTCATCCAATGTCATCGGAAGATCTGTGAAAAGATCTTCAATACCATTCCGGTCAGAATTAGAATGTGGTTTATCGACAAGGTCTAGCAATTCCGGTGATCGCTTTAACATAGCGATCCATTCCACGTGAAAGGGTGTAAATACCTTTAATGGACCACCTGAGCGGGCACATACAGATCCTGGTTCCACCATAGTTTGGTCATGGACAGGAACAAATGCGATATCTAAAGCTGAGAGCAATTGTGCAGCGCGAATATCGCGTTGCAGTTCATCGAACTCGTACTCGATGTTGGCGAACACGTGACTAGCTCCATGGCGGGAAGAGAACTCTGCTATGTCTTGAACCCGTTGGTGTGGATTAGCACAAATTAAGGAAACCAAAGGAATATTTAGATCGGCCAGTTGCCGGCGAATCTCGTCGAGCCCTCGGAGCATGAAATCGAGTTTTGCAACACCCACACCATGCTCGTGCAACTCAGTAGGAGTAGCCACATATAAAGCCACCAGCTTCTGGTTGCTGTTATGCGCGAGTTCCGATGCACGCCACAAAGCCCGATTATCCTCAATACGCAGGTCGCCGTGCCGGAACCAGTGAATAACTGTGCGCACGGGCTTATTTGGGACCGGCAACTCGAGTAACCGGCATAGCGGCGGATTTTGGTCGATCTGAGCAGCTCGTCGTAATGTCGATTGACGCCACGAGATCATTGGATTGACTCACACATTCGGTCACGGCCCAGCATGCCCTTGCTCTATCGAGTCTGAGTAACTAGCTGCATATATGCACGTTGTGTGCAGCACAGCATGGCTAGCATGGCTGGCGGGCGGGCAAGCAGATATTAGTTGTAATACCTGAATTTGAATAAATGATAGGACCAATGAAGAATTACTTTAGCGACGTGATCTTTGGGTCTATTCGGCTATGCAACTTGGCATACAACCCCTTGGATGATCTGTCGATCACTTCCCGACGGAGATGCTTGATCAACTCTCTTAACTGGACAGTTGTGATGGGTTTAAAATATAACCGAATAAATGTGTATCACCTCTGGTTGTGACGCGAGTACTTAAAATGGCATCCTAACTTTGCAGTGACCGTTGCCCTCCCCTAAACGGCCGGTCCTAAACTTGCCATTTCGGCTTCTACATGTCAGTAACTGTTTCTAGCGGATTTCCTAGTGTTCACCCTTTTAGTGATATCCCAGTTACTTTACACGATGGTTCAGAAAGTGACATGAGCCAGGTTTTGGCTGCGATCCCACAAGCTACCACTGAGGTTGTGGAACGCCAATTTCGCCGACCCCGGAAGAACAGCCTTGGCCAGCGATTCAAGGCGGCCGCGCAAAAGTACTTCCAAATTAAAACTAAATTGGCTTAAAGTCGAATTAAATAGATAGGTCGAGGTTTTACGTCGCTCTGCCCAGCATCATTGCGAGTTAATAGTTGTCACCAGTGGTGAAAAAGACGCTGCTCTGTCCCGCATCATCGCAGCATGGTGCCAAAACTGGAGCCTTAGATCAACAGACGCTCCACCTTGTCCTTGAGGGCGTACACCTGCTCCTTGATCTGGGATGCATCGTTGGAAGTAACGGCAGCAGCCACGACGGGGCGAGACACACCGCAAGCACGCCCAAGTGCCACCTTAGATGGCACAAACACATAAGGGACGTTCTTGTCCTCGCACAGGAGGGGTAGGTGCAGCACAATCTCGATAGGCTCCGAGTCGGCAGCCATAACTACCACCTCAGCCACACCACGATTGCAGCACTTGGTAGCCTCGTTGGCACCTTTCTTGAGCTGGCGCAAGTGGGTAGCCTGCTGGACAATGTCAAGAATCTGCTGCGTAGTAGCAGCATCCGCCAAAGGAAAGGCACGGGCGTCAGGTGCGCTCATTTTTTCAGGTGATGTGAAAAATTACTTGTTACGTAATTATAGCTAGACATTAACTATGTCCACATGATTTACCTTTACCCTTCAAATGAAGGAAAATCCTTGAGGCCAATGGTAATATATATATATATATATATATTTAGAGTGCATCGTTGCATCATACTTCGCGAGCGCGTTTCAACGAGTCTTGAATCGATATCTCGATAGACTATAATGGTACTTATACTTAAATCCGTGTATATGATTATGCATATCACTGTTTATATATATATATATATATATATCGAGGGTCAAAATTGATTGAAAATAACTGCTTAGTATATATACACTATTGATAAGGTGGCTGTTTATATTTAACTCTGCTCGTCGACTATGCACTGTTATCCGAGGGTATAGCTCATTTCGGCACGCTCTACGACGATTAGCAGTTTATCACTAGCATCACTGGAATCTTTGTACCCCCATAAGGACAAAATGTCCCCAGTTTCAAATTAAGCATTAACATCCTAGCAAAAACTCATAACATTTCCTAGTTTGAGGAATATAATAAAATGAAAGGGTTTGGAATTGCCTCAATATTCCTCTGTTTTCGGTTTAGTAGCCAAACTTCTCAATGAAACAGCGTAATAGATAACCACACCACACATTCCTCACAGCAGAACTTACGCACAAAGCTGATGCTATCAAGGCAAGAACGTCATATGCTCCGCCTTCTTTGTAAGCATCAACGTTTGTGATGTCGACGGATCTCTGCCCCGTGTACAGTCCATTTTTCGGCGCCTTGGGCACCTCTAGTGCTATTGCCCTGTCGTGCTTTGGTGCATCATATGGTACTGCGAAGTCTGGTGTCGCCATTTGCGCGGCTGCCGTCCAGCGTCCTGACATGGTAAGTAACCTCTCTTGTCCTGTGTTGTCAAGATATCCCTTTTTTGGGGATTGAGTTGGCGATAGTTTAATATTGAATGGAATACTAACATTTACAGCTTGTTCGGTTGATTCTTCCAGTGATTATGGCCGGTGTTCTCGCTATCTACGGACTGGTGGTATCTGTGCTTGTGAGCAATGGCCTTTCGCAGCACCAGTCTCTTTACACGGGCTTCATTCAGCTCGGAGCTGGCCTTTCTGTGGGACTTGGTAGTCTGGCTGCCGGATTTGCCATCGGAATTGTTGGTGACGCTGGTGTTCGTGGCACTGCGCAGCAACCGAAACTGTTCGTAGGCATGGTGTTGATCTTGATTTTCGCCGAAGTGCTGGGTCTTTACGGCTTGATTGTGGCACTTTTACTGAACACACGTGCTGGTGACTCCACGTGCTAAATCTAAGGACCGCACAAAGTGGGGATCATTTGTATGATCACACCCACCTCATCTTCGGAAGAGATGGCATCCGGATGTTAGCCAGCTAGCTTCTGTGTCCGGGTTCTCGAAATCTATGGACCTTACTTGCTGCTGCGATCCCCTCGGAGCTAACAATGGGCTCTGCTAATATCTAAACAGTCGAGTTAGATCTACATTGTACGTTCCTTGTGCAAGGCTGTACCCTATTTTGTAGACACTTGAAACTAAAGTTTTATTAAAGTACTTCCGGGAGTTATTATTATAAGTTTGGTTTGAAGTACTCCTAACTAAATGGCCAAGCACACGCACCAACACTTGAATCCCTGTCGACTAATCGTATGTACATAGTTTACACCCTTCCCACTGTAGGCACAGGTGGGCGCACAAAGCTGACATGCAAAGTTAAAAAGAAGTTAATGCCGCTGAACTCCTGGCTCTTCGGAGTTGGAGCTTGGGACAAACGGGTGGTACTCCTCCGTGATTAGATCGATTTTAGGCTGGCCTGGCGGGGCCAAAGACCATTCCACGGTAACATAGCGTGGCTCCTGAGGCACCTTTTCGGCGCGGAAGTGCACAAAGGCTGGCCCTTTATCACCCTCGGCCCAGTAGCCGAAGTCTACGACCGGTTTGGCGATTCCAGCTGAGCCTCTGATCCATGGCATCGGGCTACAAAAACGAACATTGTCTCCTATCGCCTCGCGAGAAAGAGGCGACCGCCGAAGCGCATGCATGGTTGATGTCACGATAGGGGAGTTCGCATCCTCGTACTTGATCATTCCCAACACCGCGGCTGCCATGGTGACGCAGAACGCACCAAAGTAGAATCGATTCGTGCGTTTAACGGCCATTACATCAGGAAGCTCGTGATCCACAGTCATTTGGCGTGGAGTAGGCACGTGGTGTCGTACATGAGCCAGTGTACGCCGGGTAGGCACCTGAAGGACTCGTCTCCACATGGTGAGAAGTCAGTAATGCACAACGCAGATTAACGTTCTTACATGAAACGCACAAAGTATTATACGCATAGTATCCAGACACACAGCCGGTCACTGCTTACGCATACCGTCCAGGTGAGGTGAAAAATGAGCCGGATATTTCGGCGGTGGGCCGCACAGCTCACGGCAAAATCAGTAGCTAATACCTTCAAGGCAGAACCGCCGGTTCTTTTTGAGTCGGCTGAGGCTGCGCACGCGCGCCGCCGACTGCGCAACCGTGTTGGTCTGCTCGGATACAAGCGAGGAATGGTTCCATGGTATGGACCAGATGGGTCACATCACGCAGCTACAGTGGTTGAAATTGACCGATGCCAAGTAGTTGACGTTAAAACAAAAGAAAAGCATGGCTACTGGGCTGTCCAACTGGGGGTTGGTGCCCGGGCTACACATCGGACCACGCGGCCCATGCTTGGCCACTTTGCGCGGGCTCAGGTCGCCCCCAAGCGCGATGTAGTTGAGTTTCAGGTTCGTGATGAAAAAGGATTACTTCCAATGGGCACAGAACTGTCTGTAGACCACCTGATTCCAGGCCAATATGTCGATGTCAAGTCGCGCACCAAAGGTAAAGGATTCCAGGGTGTCATGAAACGCTGGGGCTTCAAGGGAATGCCGGCATCTCATGGCCATACATTATCGCACCGTTCTGCAGGATCGACGGGTCAAAATACTGATCCTGGCCGTGTGTTTCCGGGCAAAAAGATGGCTGGGCGAATGGGTTATGACTTCCGTACAGTTCAGAACCTTAAAGTGCTGGAAGTAGATCCAGAAATGGGGCTTGTATTCATCAAGGGACATATTGGAGGACCGGCAGGACGGCTTGTCCGAATCACCGATGCCATCAAGAAGCCCCTTCCATTGACGCCTCAGTAACTCTCGTACATAGTTATCCGGCATAGTGAGTACATATTTAGCCGTTCAATTGTGATTATGCGCAATCAACAACTGTGCAAGTGAGTTTCCTACGGAAGAGCATCAAAGTTTTACTGATATGTTGTGGGTACTTATTGGTGCTAGCTCTTAAGGATAATAGTAGCATTTATGAAACATCGTCGATATTAAATAGTTTTCCAGTGAGCAGCTTACTGGGGGTCGATTAATCGCCCAACTAGTCCCGCTGGCTTTGTCCTCAATCTAGAGCCATTCAACCTAGCGATAAACCGGTTGATACCTTTACGGGCATTCTATTACGGGCCCACGTATTTTTCTTTTAAAACATGCCACATCTTCGACTGATATTGTCTGCCCACGCAGAGTAAAAGGCCTGTTCCAGTAAGGTTCACTACCGAAGGATATATCGGCGTCACACTGAACTTACACAAATGCTATACCTACGGTAATACCAGCACCATGAAATAGACTTGTATCATCTATATCAGATATTGCGTATGAATATAAATCTTTACCTACACTCTGGTTCTCAATCAGACCACGACCTTCGCTCTCTGCTGGGGTGTACAATAACCCAATACACTGTAAGTTGAGTTGTAATACAAATATAGGCCATTTATGATACCAAAGTTACATACATTGACTCTAAAACAAACAAACCGAGGTCTACTACCATCCGTTTTATGGTTCAATCTCCGATGAACTTCACACCACTTGCCAACTCCTGGTGGGAGTACAGAAGCGTGTGCGTGTACCTTCGAATAGCAGTGCATTTAGAGTCTTAATTTACTACACTCTAACACCGAAATAAAATAAAGAAGAATTACTAGATAGAGTCACAAATGCGAGGACCAGATAGCCATAACTTCCAAAGCCACGGCGATGCTAGAGCAGGCTGGTAACAACGACGGTTGTCCAAATTCCAGCCTCTACATATCAATTTTCTGGGGAAATTCAAGAACCTGGCCATTAAAGAACCCATCAACTCCCAAATCAGGCGTCACTTCATCACCAGCAGCAACGAGCACCAGGCCCTGTACACGGGTCGCCGGGACTGCAGAGGGAACAAGTGATAATAGATCCGCAGGCGCCACCACACCCATTAGATTGTTTGTAGCGGCAAAATGGGCAGCTTCCTCGAGAGATACACATACTGGTGTCTCTCTGAGGTTATCAACACTAGTAGCCGAGCGATTGGCCGTGGTGTGCAGCCCATCCAATCTGATGGCATTAATCATAAACAGCACGGGGAAATTGGGCTGTTTCCAATTCAAAAATGCACAAATTTCAGGATGGGAGGAAGTGAATACCACCGAGCGCGCCATAGATGGGTCCTCATGTCTTGCAAGCCGCGCATGCTCGAAAACACCCCCCAAAACAGCATCTACATAGGCATTCATGTGCGGCCAGCGCACCGGGACATGGTTATTGATGCGGAGCTCGGCATATGTGGGGAACGGCACCGAAATATCGAGTTTTGGCGGTGTCTCAGGGTCCCGAAGCACGTCTGCCAGCGTGCGCACTTCTGGGCGAAGCCGTTGTAGATCCGAGAGCATAAACCCAGGCACTGCGACCTTAACACCACCACCAAACTCCATGTGAAGTCCATCATGAACCACCGGCACCAGGTCACGTGTTAACACCACGGGAATTCGATGGTAAGCGCCCATCAACGATGAAGCAGTCACAAATGACAGCATGGTCGACACATCAGAAGGTGCTGCTGATGTTGTGGACTTCCAGTACGTATCATACTTGGATATCTCGAGTGGTTTTCCTGGATACGGCTTTACGACCAAGAACAGGAACTCCAGAGAACCGACCGGCCGTAACAGTGCATCTACAAGGGGTAACCGGCCTCTTTGAGCACCCTGGGATGCGCGATCTGCACTATTCAACAGTTCTTCATTGTCATTATCAGTGAAAACATACGGTAATGCTGATGCTTTGGCCAAGAGCCTCGTACCGTAAGTCGGCAGGATCTCAAAACTAATGGCGAATTCTGCCAATGAGTCGACCTGGAATGTTTGCACAGCATCTCTATCAGGAACAGGCAGTGCGATGTTACGAGGAATTGAGTCTCTGGTACCACTGGTAGTCAAAATCAGTCTCCCAGCACTCAACACTTTGCGGTCCTGGTTGAAATGGGCCGTGATATGGCTAACTTGTAGGACCACCTTCTTTGAGTCCAGGAAGTTGTGTCCATAGCGCTGTAAAGGCAGAATAGGCGGAGGCAGGGCCAAATCCGGAATTCCATCCAAGTCTAGTGGCTCTTCACTTGACGTCAAGTCCATATCACCAAGTGCTTGCTGTGGTGGCATTGCTTTGGAAGACACTTCTGCAGCAGCAGCAGCCACAGCAGCAGCCGCGGTTGTATCTCGTGAGATATCCACCTGACCTGGCGCGAGTTTCGATGCCAATAACTGTAGACAGGCTGGAGTCCCACGTACCGCCGCGTAAAAGAGCGCAGACCGACCTTTTTCATCTAAAATCGTCCAATCCGCATTCGCAGACAGTAATGCCTTCACGACTCCCGGGTGGCCCTCAGCAGCTGCATATATCAACGGGGTCCACTCATTGAGCTTGTCAAGCTGGTCCACATTGACATTAGGGCCTTGGGCAGCAACCAACAAGTCGACCAGACCATTGTATCCAGCCCTTGCGGCAATATGGAGAGGATAAAGACCCTCAGCATCGGCTACCATAGGGTCATCTGGCCGTTTAGCCAGCAACAGTTTTACTGACGAGTAGGAACCGCGCTGGCAAGCAAAATTAAGCGGCACATAGTAACGCTCGGCATCCCAACCTTGAGTTTGGGCACCAGCATCAAGAAGCTGGGCAACACAACCATCCCAGTTATGGAAAATCGAGTAATAAAGCGGTGTGAAGTTGTCGTGGTCTCGGGCGTTAATATCAGCGCCTTTTTCAAGCAGCCGTGACACAAACCGTCTCCGATTGTGAATTGCGGCAATATGGAGTGGTGTCCGCCCATAACTGTCACCATGGTTCACATTTGGCGGCCGTGGGCATGCCAATAAAGCCTCGAACACCAGTTCCCGCCCCGAGTCACGGCCCACACAAAGATGAAGCGCTGTTTTACCTGCTATCTCATCAGTGGCCGTTGTATCTACACTACCTGAGTCAAGAAGAGCCATTAGTGCAGCATCAGTAGCATCGGAACCCAGAGCACGAAGGAACACGCGGGTGATTCGGGTATGATCAAGCTGCAATTCCGAAACCCAACCTGCCATGGCTTCAGTGGCCTCCAATCCACCTTGTTTAGGGTCATATGCAACAGCAAAGTTGACGAATTCATAGTATAAATCGTCGCTAATCTCTTCCTCGTCGGCGCCAGGCTCGGATCGGGTAGCCGGGGTTGAGGAATATACGACACCCCCTTCGGCACCAGCCTCCAATTCCAGTAACAGGGCATTACTACGGTCGCTTAACCGTACCAATACCTCGCGATGAAACATCGGCTGCACTTCAATAGCCCTACTGAGATACAATTCTTTGGTGTGCGACCGTGAGCGCTTGTCCCACTTTTTGAGAACTTTGGCGAACCCGGTTCCATTAAGATCGACAAACTGTTCGAGCCGGTCCAAATCCCTACGGAACCGCTGCAATCCCTCGTATAACGAGATATATATCACAGAGTTGCGTCCAGCAGCACGCTGGTCGGCAACATGGCGCTTCTGCTCCAGCTGGTCAAGCCGAGCCTCCAAGTCAGCTTCTTTATGTTCATAGAATTGTTGAACTTTCTCAAGTTCGCGCTCTAACTGGAAGAAAAATGTCGCTTTGTTGTCTTGGAGCCGTTCATACGGTTGTTCATTGATCCCGGCTTCCTGAGGGTCGCTAATGCCACCAGGAGCACTCAGACGCTTGATGAGCTTCTTCAGTGCCTTATAGTCAATGAAATAGTCGGCATACTCCGGCAAATCAAGGTGCCTCTGTAGTAGATACTTGCCGAACTTCATCGCATCTACTGGCACGTGCGCCTGCTTACTGACCCGGATCACGCTGTTTTATGACCTTGAAATTAGGGCGACGATGATGTATTCCGGGCGCGGACTGCCGTTAGATGAGTATGTCAACACTAGGCGATTGATTTTGGAATACTAGGTGGCGTTTCCCAAATTTCCACACGGAGATCTCGAGCCAAGATAGGATAGTTCAGCGTTATTGATCTAATCACTGGATAAAGAACCCAGGTCATCCTAACATATAGCATACATTTTTGAATGTAGCATTGAAGAAGGAGGCAAGTCGAATAGTTATATGATCTTATCAATCAGTGATTCATGTGGGTTTACATGCCGTGACCCACGTGCTCGCGGCCCACGTGCTATATATATGAATCATTCTGCAAGGGGGTTTTTGTGTACCTTACACTCAATGGGAACTTTACTTTACGAAGTTCTCGCAAATAGAAAAAAAACATTGTTTTGGAGTTGGAAACTGAGCGAACTAACCCCAAATGTTGTTAGTGTCAAATCATTATCGGAACGGACGGATATACTGTCTTAATAGCTCGATAAACTGACCATTTCTATCCTACTCTTTATTATCTCAGGAACATGGTAGCAGTTGTATTATCATAAATCTAATCTCAGGCTCTCAACGCTAACATACGTCCTGTAAAAGTGAGCAGAAAATACCCACTCCCCCCAAAGATAAAGTTACAGGTATGACGACCCAAGACATGCAGTACACACGCTGCTCATGAAAATGAACCATAATCGAACGTGTTTACACATTTACAATTTTACCATAATCGAATATATTCATGCTAATTCTTCTATATAATGAACCATACACCCTCACCTTTGGACTAAATGCTCGAGTAATTGTGGACCATTATGAACGGAAGAAGAGTTCGGATAAGGCCTATATGGATGCGTTTCCCATCTTAAGTGTGGTACAAGACTGAGTGACCTCTGTTTGGAATGAGAGCAATATTCTATCACGTTCCTCGTTGAGGCACAGAGCATGGACCTTGGCGGGAGAATATATCCATGGAGCTCTCTTTCAAAACCATGGACTGTACTGAATGGGTACCAATTTCAGCAGACATCACAATCA
Organism: Wickerhamiella bombiphila; assembly: GCA_030561035.1. Lineage (NCBI taxonomy): Eukaryota > Fungi > Ascomycota > Dipodascomycetes > Dipodascales > Trichomonascaceae > Wickerhamiella > Wickerhamiella bombiphila. Next base: position 29,889 of record JAKTWK010000026.1, read on the forward strand.
TGGAAAGGCCTAACGAACAGGCAGACGTTAATGCTGTACGGGATTTAGCTAACACTCACGGACAAGGCCTCCGCATCGACTCAGACAGCATACAGGGCTCCACATCTATTGACAAAAAACTCCATAATGACGGAGCAGAAAAAGAAACGAAAAGGAATGAAAAGAAATAGAGGACAAAGAAAAGAAAACGAAAAGAAAAGAAAAAAAAAACAAAATTACCAAGATCCACTTATTGGACAAAGTCAAAGATGTATCCCACCTTGCCGCAGCTCCGGCAACTTTATGGCTCAAACTCGCGCGTCATTAGTACAATTTCTGAGCGCACTTTCTTCAGCAAAATCAGACAAGAGATATTCAAAAGCCATCGCTGTAGCTGCACTTTTAACCGCTGACGCTTTTGTACCAGCACTATCAATGATGTGGCATTGACCTCTTCATCCATCCTATCATGACGCAGATCAAACCCCATTGATTTGAATTAACTCGAATAGTAGTGATACTACCTCAATGAACCAAACGCTTCATTCCTTGGGCCGTTGAACACCAGCAGCAGGACAAGGCTCCACATATATCCAAAAAAGGATAATCTCACATTTACAAGACGAAACCAGAATACAAGCAAAAAAAGAAGAAAAATGACAAAAAAAGAAGATAAAATAAGAAAACAAAAAAAAGTCCACAACACCGCGATCCACTTAATTGGACGAAGTCAAAATGTGTCCCCATCCTGCTCCAACCCGTTCTGGCTCACCTCGCACGCTTCATTATTGAAACAATTTCTGGACTCAATTTCTCCAGAAATAGCGGGAAAGAGAAGTTTGAATCAGTCGTTGCCGGCGTTGCCTTTCTAACTGTTGACTCTCGTATCTGGTGTGATAATATTCAAATCAGTGTCGATACTATAGCGACACATGTGATTTCCCACTTTATGGATCCAATTGACCGTTAACTTTGGTCCATTAGTCGGATGTGGGTGCGACATACATATCTTCTCGGTTAGCGACAGCCCGCTGAAGTACTCGCTAACTTACACAGATTCCAGAGTGCCCTGGCCATTATGGTCCCCAAACTCCACAAGCAACCATATATGTGGCTGAATATCTAATCGTATATTCTATAGTTCCATAGGTATTTTGGCACCGTGGCGGTAGAGCCTCGGTGCACCGTTCAGGCGTGAACAGGGCTGGGCTTGTCCTCAGCTTCTGTATCGCCTCATGCCGGTAGCCATACCGGGCGCTAAAACAAGGGATACCCTCTGACTGGTGACTGGTATGGAAACCCAAAGTAGAAGGCATTCACAGGCAACTTCACCGACTTGCGTGAAGCCAAGACACAGCTCTATGAGTTAGGTGATCCAGGCTGATCCCTGGCCAATTAGTTTTAGGGGTAATCACAAGAGTACGTGCTAGTATTTATAGGGCAGCTGCCCTCTCAGAATTAGCAATATCTGTGAATATCTCGAGACTGAGCTTGTGCACGCAGCGAGTCACTGACCAGGATACGGCGCTTGCTACCTTACGGGGTTTCCAACTGCACGTTAATTCTGTCGCAATCTCTCACCATTTTGTATTAACCCCCCCCCCTTTTGGGTACCCCAGTATGAACACCCTACAATGTGAAGTTGCCACCCACCAACGTCTTTGGAATTAACTGTGGGAACACAAAGACAATTCAGGCTCAATTCTCAGGGGCAGGCAATTTCACCACTAAGTATATCAAATTATGCGATTCCCAATAACTATTCTAGGGTGGTCTTGGATCGAACGCTAGTGAATCGACTGAACTAATGAAGTCGACAACACAATGATACTGGTGCTCATCATTAGGATCCAAGATAACCTTATGGAACCCATTGATTGATTCGACCTATACCTTATGCTGAATTGTTTTTACTCTGGCAAACCCTAGTGTCATGAAGCGGATATATTTTCAGCCATCGTGGTCTCACGTGACGACATAAAGTGTGGGGTATGCAATCATGTGACATTGGTCATGTGAGCACCTCGGCTCCAGTTGATAGGTATCAAGTTACGCACAAAGCCCTGGTACGTAGCTGCGCATCGCAACTTACGAGCCTCTCCGTCCCGCGTAGAGAACACTTCTCTACGTCTTCATAAGACAGCACATTACAAAGTGACACGCAGAATATCTCCTATACCTAATCTGTGCTAACACCAGTTCCCACAATGGCAGACAAAGGCCGGATTCTTGAGCATATGAACGTTGACCATCGCGTGGCTTTATTCGACTACTTGGCGTACTATGGCGGAATTCGTCTTGATGTTAATAACCGCAAGCATGGTGTTGAACTTGTGGATGTGGCCTTGGATCACCTCGTACTCAACTACCATAAACAGCCTAATAACCTACGGACTACGACAATATCCCTGGATCCACCAATGCAAGACATGGGTGCTGCACGATGGCGATTCATTTCCATGGCATTTGAAGCCGCTGACGGGATGCATGTGAGCCCATATCGGATCACCAAGTTGTTGTGGCCAACTTCTGCGGCTGCATGGATCACTGCCGTAATTATGAGTGGTTTGGGAATTGTAAGCATTAGTCCCTCAGGTTTTCGTGCCCTTGTATCATCGCGGAGTGAGAGAATTGCGAAGGCGCTTGAAAAGTGGGCGCGGAAGGCCTTCTTACTGCTAGTTTCAGCACACCTGGCCGAATACCTCGTGGTACTTCGGCCGAAGCTCGCGTTCCACCGGGCTAATCTAGCCACGCGGTTGAAATGGCTGAGTTTACTACTGTTTATCGGATACCCTCAATTGCAGCGATTTGATGCGGAAGCGCGTCGCCTGGCTCTGCATCGGGCTAAATATGTCGGCAAGTGATGTCACCGATCTAGGGTCACGTGGCGATCACGACTACCCCGTATTCTTGCGACATCATCGCGGGCCGGACTACTCAGCAATGCCTCCATTGTAACAACTCTCACGCCATATTCCAACATTTTACTCCAGTATGGCTGAACCGCAAACTCTCCGCTTTGTATGGCCCCGTCCTCTGGGCATTGCCACGGGCCTATTAACCGTAGCCACTTTTGCAGGTGCGGCGAATCCCTTGGCTACTGGTAACCTTGTCTCTCATGTAGTTCCTCCCCTGGGTCGGTTTTTGGCCGCTCACGTGCGAAAACTATTGGTGGGTCTTTTGGCAGCTCATTTTGCGGAATACGTGCTGGCACTTAGGCCACGGCTTGCAAAATTCCATGTGACGCCAGTAGTGCATTTACAATGGTTTGTTGCTCAGCTTTTTGTAGGTTTCCCGCAGTATCAACTGCTGGATTAACCCTCCTTTCTTGCCTACAATATCCACTATTTTGGGTCGAATGTTCCAGTCTGAAGGTGATAAATCATGGCGGGACTCATGCGAATAAATACTATATATCTAGTTTGGTTAGTTATGCTATGTGCGACTGCTCTGTTCTGGGTATTTAATTGCATTTGAGACGGGGTATGTGCCGCGGCGATCTCCCCAGATAGAACTCCGCGTATAATTAGCCTACTGCGTAGTGCGTAATCGTGAGATGGCCGAGGAATGGTTAAAGTCGTTGGCGGCTTCTCGTACTCCTCGACATTATGAGCGGCTTTTAACTTTTGATGTTGGTGCTCCACATGTAGCAAACATCCAGAATGAATTGTTTGATGCCCCCGATGGCCATATCCGTGATTTGGTAGCAAAATATTCTTTGGAATGGCCAGGCCTGGCCGACTTGTCTCGAACTTATCTTGAGTGGTGTCGACTAGTTGATCCCTCAGATGCGCTAGGAAGTTTCGATTTATATGCCCGCGAAGCCATGCAACTGGCGGTGGCTTTTGGTCACCCCAAGGGTGCGGTATTGACAGCGACTGTCGTCAGCACACTGGCGACACTAGGCCGGCTATTCGGGCGATTTGTTGCGCATAGAACTTGGTTGACAAGCCTAACATTGCGCGTATTCAACTCCATTCGGGCAGAACGGACCCCAGAGGCACCCAAACGCCCTGCGCTACTCCCAGTAGCCGTAGCGCTGCTGCGCAACTATTTCGCATTAGGGCAATATTCTGCCTGTTCTCATGTATTTGCCAATATCCCTGAGGTCAAAAATGAAGATGCACCACTACGCTACCGGGTCGAATACGCGTTTTGGCATGGTCGGTGGTACTTGTACAGGAATGATATTGCAGAGGCATATAAGCATCTGAGGTGGTGCTATGAGCATTGTGATCCAACCTCAGGGAATCGTGTGCGTATGCTGCAGTGGCTAGTTGTCCCCAGTATGCTCATGGGTCGATTGCCTACTTTGCAGCTGCTGGAGTCTTTGGGCCTCCGAGCAGCGCTGGAGCCAGTGTTGGTCAGTCTAAAAACCGGGGTTCGATGTTATGACTCGATTCTACTTCATCCTTGGGTTGTCCAGCGCCATTTGGGCCCTGTGCTCGAAACCCATATGCCACTTCTGGTGGCCCGCCAAGCTTTGCGACGCCTCCTACTTATAGCAATGACTTCTGCTGGTGCACCAACATCGCTTCCGCTAAGTCTTGTTCAAAAGTGTCTGGAACTTAGCCATAATGCTGCGCTGGGACCACTAGATCCAGACTATATTGCAGCGGAGGGCGTATGCGCAGCGTTGATCGGGGCGAGTTTCCTAAAGGCAAATGTTTTGCCTGCTTCACAAGTACTTCGGTTGAGACCTCACAATGCAATGCCACCTTTAATAAAGCTTAATCGAATAAACTAGCTATCGTTCTTCACTTGGTCCTTATCCCTGGTAGGTTCGGGTCGATTAACTAACCACACCCTACCCGACCTGACCTGGCCTGGATCTCGGTTTCGAAAGGTAACTATGGGGAGGGATCCAGACGAGTGGTTGGAGACAATCCGGAGTTGTAAATACCTTGCCGAACATGAACTGAAACAACTGTGTGAGATGGTCAAAGCCCTGCTGATGGAGGAGTCCAACATCCAACCCGTGAGCTCGCCTGTCACAGTGTGTGGCGACATTCACGGCCAGTTCCATGACCTTTTGGAGCTGTTCAGAATAAGTGGTGGCCTTCCTGATTCTGTTAACTATATTTTCTTGGGCGACTACGTCGACAGAGGCTATTTCTCGCTCGAAACGTTCACGCTGCTCATGGTGCTAAAAGTCAAGTACCCTTCACGGTTGACACTGGTGCGAGGAAATCATGAGAGTCGGCTTGTCACTCAGAGCTACGGCTTTTATGATGAATGTCTCAACAAGTACGGATCCACTACAGCGTGGAAATACTGTTGCCAAGTGTTCGACTTTTTGACGTTGGCAGCTGTAATCGATTCGCGCATTTTGTGTGTACATGGTGGCCTCAGTCCAGAAATTCGCATGCTCGACCAAATTCGCGTCCTTAATCGTGGTCAGGAGATTCCTCATGAGGGAGGATTTGCGGACCTCATGTGGTCCGATCCCGATGACTCTGTAGTCACCTGGGTCCCATCGAGTCGGGGCGCAGGGTGGCTCTTTGGGTGTGATGTGGCCCGCGAGTTCAACCACGTCAATAACCTTGAACTCGTTGCTCGGGCTCACCAACTTGTCATGGAAGGGTTCCGATACCACTTTGAAGATAAAGATGTGGTGACGGTATGGAGCGCTCCGAACTATTGCTACCGTTGTGGCAATGTTGCATCTGTCATGAAGGTTGACGGGGACGCACCACCGCGCTTTTCTATATTCCAGGCTGTTCCTGATGACCCGATTAAGGCTCAGCCCAAGACCCAGCGCAACGACTACTTCTTGTGAGTAATTCAAGACAAATTACACTGGCAAGTGATTGCTTGAAATCGAAGTAGCCTCGCGAATATCCTTTACCCTCCTTTGAAGTGTAGCAGCACCCCATCACGGTGATATCCGCTCCTAGAATGGAGGTATGGCCGCGGAACCGTCTAAGGCTGCGTTTTTGTAACTGCATGCATGTACGTTCTATTAGTTTATGGTCCATTACCCTGGAATAGGACCCTTGTGTTCCAGCACGTACGGAAGATACAGTTTGCACTGGCCAGCTATAAGCAATTTTTTATTTGATAGAGTGGTAATGTGCGTGGTACATGAGATATAGAGTACCATTGAGATTTAGTGTACGAGAATATGTTAGAGGAGGAGCGGAGTGTCACGCACGCTCTATGGTGATGATGTATATATATATATATTTGTAGTAAATGTCAGGTAAGTGGCATGGGTGGTAGCTGTCGTTTGAATTGGAAGGTATGAAAGCTAGTACTAACATATAAATAAATAAATAAATAACCACAGTCTCTTACCGGTATTGTCGATAAGCAATATTCTATATTGGCCGATCACCAGCCTTAGTGCTACTAGGATCATCGATAATACTTCAGCAAGATATATAGCAAAGTCCACAGTATGGATGAAATCTCTAGTGTTTTTAATATTATGCTAGTCCATGTACAACGCTTACTTTTGTTTGCGGAACTTCGACGGGATCTTCGATGAGCGCACCCATGATGCGTCTACAGGGTGATCCTCCCAGCCATTATCATTATGCTCGAATTGATGGTACAACCGCTCATGTTCCACGTCTTCGGGATGAACATTCTTTACATCGGGGTCAGACTCGGCATGATACTCTTGCCAGTGGTGAACTTCATACTCGTACTCATAGTCTCCGTGATGGCCTGTACCGAGTCCAAAGTCAGGTAGTTCCTTACCAGCTTCACAAAACCGGCGCCATTCATCTAACTGGATAATCCCATCACCATCCGTATCCAAAAGGCTAAGCACAGTCTTCCATACGTGCTGCCGTGTTTTCTCATCGATGGCTTGAGACTGATCCTTAGTGCCCATTCCTGTGCCATCACCTACCTGCTGATCCTTATTCTGAAGGCCATACAGGAACAGTATATCATCCTTAGTCCACGTCTTTGTATTGTCATTATCGTGGAGCAGGAAGAACGCGTGTGGATCGAATGTGTCAAAACCATGTTCCAGCTTCATATGCCGGACTTGCCAAGTGTCCCCAATATCTGGTTCGACACTGTGGCCTATTACCACCGCCAAAGCTGATCCTCCCAGCACCACAGAGCCGAGTCTCATCGGTTATATCAATGTTGTGGTTCTGTGCGGAGACGCTTTGCTGACCTCAGCCGGGCCATACCGCCAATGCTATGCATTACTTATGATCATGTGAAGGATTCGGACATCACAGGGGGTATCTTGAACAGGCCCCGCATAGGTCTCAAAGACATTACATGTAATACCCAACTAAACCAACTAATCAACTAATCAATTAAAGCAACTAACCAGCTTAGAACTGCTCTCCCTTGGTGATCTTGGCTTCGCCGTACTTCTTGATACGGATTGCGTTTACAGCAATGAAACCGGAAGCCTCCGTAGGATCGAAGTCGGTAAGCTCATCCATGGAAGCTGCCTGTGCATCGTAGAGTTTCTCTGTGTCTGAAGAACGGCCCAGAACCATCACACTGCCCTTGTAGGCATGCAGACGCACCTGACCATTGACAGTCTTTTGGGAAGGTGGGATCAAGGCACGAACGTAGTCTCCCTCGGGACTGAAGTACAAACCATTGTAGAGGATGCGGGCGAATGAGGTGGTCACGAAAGTGTCACGCAAGGCCCGAACCTCCCGGTCCAGCACTAATCCCTCGAGATCAATGTGGGCAGCGCGCAACATTGTCAGACCAGGGGTTTCATAGCAGCCACGAGACTTTAGGCCAATGAACCGGTTCTCAACGATATCAATACGACCAACGCCATTGCGACGAGCAATTGTGTTAGCAGTCAGGAACAACTCAACGGGATCCGTGACTTCCTTGTCACCTTCATACACAAGTTTGACGGGAACACCCTCCTTGAACACCACAGTGAATACTTCCGGCTTGTCAGGAGCATCTACAGGGTCCACAGTGAGCTTCCACATGTCTTTGGGAGGTGTGGTATCAGGATCCTCCAGAATACCAGCCTCGTACGAGATGTGGGCCAAGTTCTCATCGGTTGACCAGGGCTTGGCCTTAGTCTGGGCAACAGGAATACCCTTCTCGGCAGCATAAGCCAACAAATCAGAACGACCCACAAACCTCTTAATGAAATCAGGATCGCGCCATGGAGCGATCACTTTGACGTCCGGCTTAAGAGCGTAGAAAGACAGCTCGAAGCGCACCTGATCATTACCCTTACCAGTGCACCCATGGGATACAGCAAAGCAGCCCTCACGCTGGGCCACTCGGATCTGCGCTCGAGCGATGACCGGCCGGGCCAGCGAAGTACCGAGCAAATAGACGTTCTCGTAGATGGCATTGGCCTGAACAGCAGGGAAGCACAACTCCTCGACGAACTCCTTGCGAACGTCCTCGACCACAAACTTGGACGCACCGATCTTCAACGCCTTCTCCTCAGCAGCCTTGAAATCTTCCCCGGTCTGACCCACATCGGCCATGAAGGCCACCACATCGTAGCCCTCATCTTTCAGCCATGCCAGAATAACACTGGTGTCCAAGCCACCCGAATACGCCAAACACACCTTTCCCTTGCTCATATTTGTACCAGATCCAACCTAACGGTGACGCATTCAGCCACGGAGTTGACTTATATACGGCCTTGGATTATGTAACGCGTATATGCGGAGGAAGCCCAATCGCTGGATTAGACACTGCTCTAGTTGCGCGGGTTTGGCCTATGGAGCCAACGATTCATACAGTAGTATATTAGGTGTGTAAATCTTTAATACAGGTTTCTCTGAACGAAATATCTAATGACCAGGGTGTGGCAGTTCTTAATGACTCACCGGTAACCATGTGCGAACCCTTTGCCCTGATCTGTGTTTGAAAAAAAAAAGTAGTACACAGGTGTACGAGTTCTCGTGTTGGCGGATAGGAAACGTTGTGCAGTCGATACAAGTAAGTATTCAGTGAGACTAGACATATATGGTGTACCGATCTATCGGTATGGTGATACTGCTATGACTCGGTGAAATTTTACGAGTTATGAATTATGCACAGTTTCTTATCGTTCGGGAGTGCTGATAAGTCCCGGATATGCATATCCGCGTATCCACATATCTACTGCGATTTAAATACGCCAGCAGTCGATATTCTTGCCAGTGAGGTATTCTACTAAGAGCTATATTGCAAGGAGTGGAAGCATTCAGTAATGAATTTCATGATTTTAATTTCTCTTTTATCAATATTTCAGTATCCGTTAATAGTATTATCGTGTCGTATCTGATGATGATATTTTGAGGCTCTAGTTCGTGTAGTCCTCCTTAAAAAAGGAAATCGACACTCTGGTACTAGTAGATCTTTGAGGACCCAAACAAAAGGTTACACATTCTAAGCGCTATTGCGTTAGGTAGATTCCGGCGAATAGTGTAGGATTCCATTTAAACCTCAATAACTATTTTATCGATAGGACTACCAGTTCAGAGCACGATACCACCTCGATGACGGTATAGCAATCTAGCAGCATTCCCAATCCAATGCTATGCGCGGACCAATCATTACTCGCTGTCAAGAAGCATGCTGATAAGGATTTGTGCATAATACATTTTTCCCTCATCACCAGATCACGTGCACACGAGAAGGCTTATTAGTGGAGTGCGTAGTGCAGGGCATAGTGCAGGAGGTGGGAGATGTGCGTAGCCGGACCGGTACGCGTGAGTAACGTGATACTCACGTGAGCACTGGCCTACCTATCCAGCGACATTAATTGTGACCGCGAGATCATGAATCTGGTGGTTATTGGAGGAGGCACTGGAGCCAACTCGATTGCTGCTGTATTCACAAATCTCCCCCAGGATCCCGATGTGTGCTATATTGTTCCTGTGAGCGATAACGGTGGATCCACGTCGGAAATATTGCGGGTGATTGGAGGGCCTGCCATTGGTGACGCACGCAGTCGGCTTGTACGCGTTATGCCGGAGTCTGGGCTACATGAACTTCTGGCATTGCGGCTTCCTGCTGATAATTTGTATGCGCAACATCAGTGGACCCAGCTGGTTGATGGAACTCACCCAGTGTGGGCGGGAGTATCTGCACACCTTCGACATATGTATGGCGCGTTCTTTATTCATTTGCACGCAGAACTCCTGAAGCTGGGTCTAGGCAGTGCACGTCCATTTGATTTCAGTAGTGCAAGTGTCGGGAATCTTCTCCTGACGGCTGCTAGGCTTTTTTTTGGATCGTTAGATGCCGCGATTGAGTTTGTCAGGCTCACGACGCGCATTGACTCGGGGGTACAAGTTTTGCCGTGCATCAGTACTAATTCTACGTACCATATTGCAGCTCGACTTTATAATGGGTCTGTAGTGGTTGGCCAGACCGACATCTCGCACCCGGCAGAGGAGCTGCGAAGCGAGCCTGAGATCGATGCCAGACATCCCTTCAGCCATCCAAGGCTGAGCACATCACAGATCAAATTTTCTAAAGAGGAACCGGTGCCGCTACCGAGCCCCATAGATCGTGTGTTCTACGTCAATATGTACGGTGGGGAAATCCGGCCGCGGGCATCGCCGCGAGTTCTGGAGTCATTGACGACTGCTGATGTGATAGTGTATTCTGTGGGGAGTTTATACACATCGATAGTACCGGTGTTAATTCTAGAGGGCGTTGCGGAGGCCTTGAAGGCGGGTGCCAAGCGACTAGTGTTGATTCAGAATGGGTCACCAGACCGCGAGTCTGCAGGAATGACATCTCAGGATACCGTGAAGGCTATATCCCGAGCATGTAACTATTGGGAGTTGCAGTCGGGCCGGTTTGTGACTCACCTGGTGTACCCAGAAGGATGGAATGTGGATGATGTGAAGGCGCAGGGTATTGTGTGTGAACCGGTAGTGTGTCCAGCAGGTAAATATTCATTGAGCGATCTCCGCCGGGCTATAATCCGATGTATTAATCTTGAATCTTGATTGAGGCTGATAATATGATAATAGCATAGTTAAATTCTAACCGATTGTGATAAGCTCCTAATCAGGGATCATTAGTGCACGTGGATCCCAAACTGTAGAGGTAATGCAGGGTAGTTTAGAGGAGTTGATATGCCATAACTTGGGATAGATGAGGAAAAACTAATTAGTTATGACAACTAAATGAGAGAGCGAGAAGTACTAGAATGAGAAGAACCAACGACAACGACAACGACCTGTAATGAGACGAACAAGGAAAACAGAAGCAAGATACTAATGAAAACGAAAAAGAAAACGAAAACAAGCTCAAACCCGAGAACAAGAACTAAACAGAGCTAGAGAACTAGAATAGCATCAATGGCCACAAAAATAACCGATCGAACTTGTATACAACCAACCTCATGAATCTGTTCCTTCATAGTCGCAGCCCTACCAGGTAATTGATCCCGAGGGCTCAGAGCTCCCAATAAGGCCCGAACTCGCGCAACCTCTCACAAATTCGCCGACTTCACCCGACCTCGGACATCATTCCATAGCAGCAGCTCTATAGTCAGATGGCTGCGTCCGGGACCGGCGATCGCCGCAAATCGCTTTAGACCGCTAGGCTTAGCACCGTCAGCGGCTAATGGATTAGGGTGGGCTTGGAGCAAGCGTTCCGAGGGCTACGGTTGGTTCCTCGGCTCCCCTCGGATTGTGGCAGTAACTAGATATTATATTATGATAGATCCCATGATTTAAGTGTAGTACTGCTCTCAGGCACCCGCCGATCCATGCCCACCACGCTGGAGACTGCGAGGCCGCGATTACGCGATAATCGCCCCCGTGTTACGTCATGAACTCGAGCGCAGCTCCGATAAGAACAATAGGCCACAGGTTTGGCCCGGGGATCAGGTAGAGGAGATGATTTTCTCGGGAAATACGCGGACAAAGCATTAGTACGGGGCGCCAGCAGTATGGCTTCAATGCCCCATATCCCCAAAGCGGCACTGACAGTCGGTCCCACCGGCGGGTGCGGCGATAAGGCCAGGGCTAGGGCGGGTCCAATATTCCAAAGCCAGCGTTTGCCGCCCCCAATCGTGATTTCTCCCACTTTCTGGAGGGGGGTTTTTAAGTTTGTGGTTGAAATCGTTCTGTACCTTTGGTATGGACCCCCGATTCGTGTACAATGGGCCGTGGCCAGGTGCTGCGGGCTCGGGCCAGCCCCGAGGTGTGTCCTCTATGGGCGTAGGCCGCTCAGTAGTTGGTGGAAATGGTAGCCACAATCACCGGGGCGTTGTGAGCGAGTCCGAACATAGTCCAGAGACCATGACAATGTTTGTTCCGGCGTCTTCGTCCGGAGGATTTGGGATAACTGTTCCCGCATGGCCAGGGCAGTGGCAAGCTCGCAGCTATGCACCGTACGTGTACGCACCAATTGAAGTTGAACCGAGTGTGGAAGCTTCGTGGATTGCATGGCAAGCAAACTCCGGTCCGGGAGGTTCGGCAATGTCTCCTGGAGGCTCGAGTGCGGCAGCCACTTCGGGATCGGGATCAAGGTCCGCGGCCCCTATTCCGGGGCCATCAGTCCCGGTGATAGGGAGTTCTGCATTGCTCCCGGGGCCGTTAGGAATATCGGGAACAAGAATAGCGACTTCAGATACGTTAGCGAGAGGGTCAGTTCGCAGTTCAGGATCAGGATCAAGCGCGGGATCAGGCGGATCGACAGCGCGGATAGGTCCGCCGTCATTAGGAGGAGGGCCAACGAAACAGATGGAGTCCGGCAAAGAGGACCACTCGCGTAGACGCCAATCAGGCCGCAAAGATGTGCCTTATCCGGTGATATTTCCTGCGCACGAAGTTCCGGCGGAAGTGCGGGCGATGGACCCGTCGCAGCCAGTTCCCGAGCCTTCAGAGATCCTGAACCGGCGATATGCCACCAGTGTTGATGAACGCAATTTCTTAACTGTTTACGAGTATACTGTGCATGATAAGCCCATAATCTGGGACTACTTTACGGGGTATGTGCATCTTACGGGGATCTGGAAGGCGATCAGTAACTCGAAAGCAGACATTGTGAGATTACTGGATGCGTCTCCGGAGCTGGAGCCGGTGTTGCGGCGGGTTCGCGGCGGATTTCTCAAGATCCAAGGCACTTGGGTTCCTTACGAAGTGGCTAGACAGCTATCTCGTCGGGTGGCATGGAACATCCGGGTATCTCTCGTGCCACTATTTGGAGCGGACTTTCCGGAAGAGTGTTTGCAGCCACACGAGCCAGGATTCGGCCAGCTTCATTTAGGAGAGTCTAATATTGCTCCAGTGGCTGAATCCACTAAAGAAGGCAAGCATGCGGGCAAGCATAGATTGGTAGACACCGGGCTAGATCTTAGGATGGAGGGGGGTATGGATTCGGAGATGAGCACGAGCATGGATTCAGCGGTGGTAGATGCGGCTGCAATGCAACTTGGGTCGATGGGGTTGACACGGAGTCCGGGAGGGGCGGGATCAGGAATGGGCCCAAGATCGATATCTATGGGATCAGGATCCAGGCCATGGGTGGCCAGTTCCAATGCAGATCTGGGACAACAGCCAGGTGGTAGACCAGAACCTGAACCAGGAGATAGGGGTGCGGAAGCCGGGTCCGAGCTGAGGTCCGAACTGGGCCCCGGGCTGGGGTCAGGCCCGTCGCATGAAGTGGAGGCAATGATGAACACCGAGTCTGGATCGAACCAAGGGATGGTGCAGAACCATAATGGCCCCTCGCGCACCGAGCCGATCCCGATATCCACTGCCGAACGCCGTCGTAAGATGCGGAGCAGGACGTTATCTGGGGCACGCGCTTGGCCACAGTCGTACTCACGGGGTCACAGCTCGTCATCGACGGGGGTAGGAGTGGCCCATCGGACCAGGACCGGTTCTCAATCGCAACGGGAACATGCCCGAAGTATGCACGGATCGCACGGATCGCACGGATCGCATGGCTCACGCGGGTCGCATGGGTCGCACGGGTCGCAGGCACTTTTGTACAGTCTGGCAGCATTGGCGTCGCCAGGGGTTCCGTCGAGTGCGGGGGGCGAGAATGAGAACGACTTTGCGCTTGAATCGAGTGACGAGGATGCCGAGGGTGAGATGGGCTCGCCGCCACCAATGCCCCGCAAACTCAGCTTCCAGAACGAGACGCGGGTGTCCACGAACAAGAGCGAATTTCTGGAGATGCTTCAGGCCACGCGAAGGCTTCAACAGCTTTCGGCGGGTGCGCCATCTACGGCGTGGGCACCTGCAGGTCTGGGGGGTGGGTTTGAGTGTGCAGGGCGACTGTTCCACTGGGATGGCCACAGCAAATTGGACATAGTTGAGACGCCAATAGAGCATTCGAGTGGGTTCGGGCCTCCGCCATCGCCACCACCGCAAGAGCGCGGGGAAGGGAGTTCGGTGGAGCTGAAGCCGCTTCAAGGGCCAGCGGCCCAGCCGCGTGGGGGGCTTCCGCCACTAGCATCGTTATTCCAGCAATGGCAGGATCGGTGAAGAGTTTTTGGCGTTGTGGAATTGTGAGTGCGTTATGGTTCAGGATAGTATTCGTGATTCTGGATGGTATTCGTGACTCTGGATGGTATTCGTGTTCTGGGTGGGACCTTGTGGTTCTGGATGCTGCATTGTTCTGGATACTACTTTGTGATCTGGTACTTTTTGCGACACTCTGATGGGATCTTAGTGGCTTTCTACTTAGTGATTCTGGATGCTGCTTATGGTTCTGATAGTTTGACCATCAAATACCAGTTACTCCAAATGTGCTGCCAGATGTTCTGCCAGATGTTCTGCCAAAGGAGCTCCCAATGTTCTCCCAATGTTCTCCCAATGAGCCCCCCAATGAGCCCCCAATGAGCCCCCAAATGAGTCCCCAAACGAGCTAATTATCTGCCAAATGACCTACCAATTCGTTCCCAAATGGCTCCTTTTACCAACACTCTAGCTACTGCACTGCTATCCGGAGTACCCAATGGCTCCTACTCTTCGGAACTATCCATACACTTCACAAGTGGACTCCACTCAGAATTGTGAACGCAGGCTATTTATTATTCTGTTATTTATTATTTATTTATTCAATGCTTCTTGCTGGCCGGACTGTGAGTCGGACCATTCACGTTAGGGTATAAATGGTCAGGATTCGGCCATTAAACGATGTTCATAACCACAATATCAATGTTTGCACGCTAAAGTCCATGGGCTACGGTCTTTGCGGTAGGGTTCACGAGTAGAACCACCGTCACCAAGGCACAGGAAGCTGCACAGGAAGCTGCACAACCAGACACAATCACGAATGGAAGGGGTTCACTGTGCGCACGGTGATGGAGGGCAGCACGCGACCCGCGCCAGAAGCATCCACACGCACGAGAACCGGCACCTCGTGAAGCGGACGCAGCTCCTGGACTCGGTCATGGGGCCGCGTGGAGAGCGCCGCGAGCGCAGAGTCCAGATCGAAGCCGCAGCGGCGCGCAATGGCCGCGGTCGACTCATCGGCATCCTCGGGCCCGGTCACGTTGTCGGGGTGGAACGTGGCCGCGTCCGAAGCGTCCCACCACAGCTCGAGCACATGCTCAGCAGCACGGAACTCTGCACGAACCAAGGGCAGCTGGTCGCCATGGACGCGCTTCTCCACGCTAAGCTCGGGCACCACCACGTCAAACGCAGACTCATACACGGCCACCACTACAGCGCGGTGCAGCGAGTAGCCGCTTTGCGAGCCACCGAGAGCCGCGAGGTCGCGCGAGACGCGCAAGTGGAAGCTCTGTTCCTGAACAGCACGAGCGCAGTCGTAGCGGAAGCTGAGTTCCGCGGCCAGCGCGGCGAGGGAGCGCACGTCCTGGGGGGCAGCAACAGGACCAGGCCCACCAGATTCAGACACGGGATCTGAACCGGAAGAGCCGGAAGTTGAACCGGAAGTGCCAGAAGTTGAACCAGAAGTTGAACCAGAAGTTGAACCAGAAGTCGAGCCAGAAGTCGAGCCAGAAGTCGAACCGGAACTCGGACCGGAACTCGGACCGGAACCCGTGCTGGTATCGGAACTACTCCCCGCCGGCAGAATCGAGTGCAACTGCCGGTGCACTATGTGGTCCGCATAGCGGTGCAAGGGCCCACAAAAGTGCGTGTAGGCCGCAAAGCCAAGCCAATAATGCCCGAGTTCGCGTGGGTTGACGCTCGCAGCCACCGCGTAACGCTGGGGCGCTAGCAGCTTCGCCACGGCGGTTTTGAGCGCCGTGGCCTGGCGTTCAGACAGCTTTGCCACCGATGCCGCCAGGGTTTGAGCCGACGTGGCATCCACAGCCACCTTTTGCGAGCGAAGTAGCGCCGCCAACGCTTCCAACCGAGGCAGCTGCGGCTCGCCCTGCCAGCGTACGAGCGCTGCACCGCCAAACCCGGCCAACAAACGTGCAGCCACGGCAGCGTTCGCATGGTGGGCCAGTTCTGCGGCCATGGCGGCCTGGGCAGTCGCCGCAGCAAGCGGAGGCCGCGCAGGAACACACACGTCTAGCAGCGCGTCCAGATCAAGCACAGCGCCGCGGGATTGCCGCATACGCGAGGCCATGGACTGCAGGGCCGCGAGCTCAGCGTCCGACGTGTCCAAGCTCGCGGTGGTGGCACGCGGCTCGACAATGCTGCTGTAAATGGCCACGCCAGTCACCCTACAATCGGAGCTCACGTCGAGATCAACGGTGAGCGCCGGGGACGCGCGGCCAACGGCGAATCCCAGCAGTTCCATGAGCGCTGCGGGCACCAGCGGGCTCGCGTCGGCGTCCATGTACACGCCCGCACTTTTGTGGCGCAACTCGCGGTCCAGCAGGCCTCCGGAGCGGATATACGGCGTAAGGTCAAGCACATGCACGCAAACGCCACGATCGGTGAGGTCGAACGCGAGATCCTCGCACGCAGCCACCACCGGCACCGCCGCATGGCCCTGGACGGCCGTGCGCATTCTGGACGCGGCGTCGCGGGCTTCTTCGGCGGCTCCATCGCCGAACTTGTGCGCACCAAAGTTGTGGTCGCGCAGCACTGCAGTTCGGACCACTTCGGGGGCAGAAGCGGAGCCGAGCTCCTCCACCACGGTTCCGAATGGATGCAACGAGGTGATGGGCCATCGTTTGACCTGGGCCACGAAGATGCGGTCACGATAGGCTTCGGGGTGAATGAGCAGATCCGCGGGGGCCTGTTCAGTGGGGATGGCCATGAGAGGCACGCATTTATCGCTGGGTTTGAACCAGACGATTTTGGGGCGATCGTGGTCGATGTGGCGGTCGTTCTGGTTCTGGCGCTCACTCTGGCGGTCACTCTGGCGGTCGTTCTGGCGCTCACTCTGGCGCTCGTTCTGACTCTCTCTCTGCCGGTCCTTCGTGGCCTGTGACGAGGGCCGCAATAACCCCAACGTGCCACTGAACAACTGTCCCGCGGGCCGCTCCAGAATCGCTACTACATGCCCCGCATACAACGGCTTCTGGTCTCCCGCAGTCGCGGCCCCAAACTCTTCCCTCAACAGCAGCGTCTGGCCCTCGACTTCCACATCGTCCGTGCGCTTCTGCGGCGGCCTCTGGCGCAGCGAGCCTTTGCGACGCAGCGTGCCCTGCGACGTCTCAACTAGCCGCGCATCGTCGCCCTGCTGCGCATCTCTGCGCCGCTTCTTATCCTCCTTCTCGCGCTTGGCTGCCCACACTTCGTCAACGTCCAGCAGCTCCACTGCCACCAGATCTCCTTCCAGCGCCCGGTTGCGGTCCTTGGACCCGCACACAAACACGTCGGCATCCAGCTCATCCGTGGCCACGTAGGCATCGCTGCGGTTCTTGTGGTTGACTCGCAGCGTGCCCATCACCAGCAGCCCTTCGCTGGCCATCTGGGGCACCGAGGCCTGGCTCAAATACGGCACAAACAGCGATTTGCGGCCTCCAGGCCCGGGCCCTGCTTCCATGAACGCTGCCACGGAGCCTCGTGGCCGGTGCCCGCTCTCAAGGTCCACGGATCGGCTGCCAGTCCGCCGGTGCGCATGCGAGCCCTGGCGGGTGTGGCCATCGCGGAACTCGCGTGAAAAGTCCCGCGAGAACTCGCGCGGCGGGAACTGGAAGCGCTGCGGTGATGGCGAGCGCCCCGGCCGCGGGTCTGCGTTCGGGCTGGGGGGGAACCGGAACTGTGGCACCGCCTCCATTGCCGGGCCCCCCGTGGATTCAGGGGACACCGACGATGTTTCGGCCGCTAACGACGCCGATGCTGTGCGCTGATGGGCAGCTTTGCGTGCCTCGGACACCGCCAGCGAGTGTCGCCGCGCATGGCCCATCTGCCCGCTCTTCTGGCGCGTGTGGCCACTGCCGCTGGACTGTGGGCTATGGCCCTGCGCCCCGTACAAATGCGGGGGCATAGGTGGTGCCATAGGTGTGCCCATAGGAGCGCCCATAGGTGCACCCATGGGAGCACCCATTGGCCCCATTGGTGGCCCCATAGCTGGGAGCTGCGGAGACAACTGCGGTGCCATCGGTGCCATATGAGGCGGCAAAGGAACATACAAACCCTGGTGGACTGCGAGCATCTGCTGGTTCTGCGCTTGCAGAAGCTCCACCTGCTGCTGAAGCGCCAGATTCTGCTGGATCAACGGCGTCAACTCCGATGGCGTTCTGCGGTGCGCAACTTTGACCACTCGCCCGTTCCAAGTACGCACACCATCCTCTGCATAGTTCTTATGGCCCTGGTTCTGGGCTGGCTGGAACTGGGGCGCCGCAGAGCCCTGATTCGCCCCGGTTGCATTTGCAGGCTGGGCCGCACTTTGGGGCGCACTTTGGGACCCGCTTTGAGTGCCGCTCTGAGTGCCGCTCTGAGTCCCACTCTGAGTCCCACCTTGAACAGGTTGCCCCGCTGGCCCATCAGAAGTCCCAAGAGAACTTGGGCTGGCCGCCTGAGGCCCGTCTTTCGACGCTGTGCCTGATCTCGGCCCATACCTCGAAGCGTCTCTGCCATGGATTCGAGGGCCAGAAGTCGGTCTCAAACCCTCGATAGGATGCAACAAAGTCTCGTTCGCCTGGCTCGAGCCCTCCGTGGAGCCGTCCGCGGCCCTCACAGCGCCAGGCTTGGTCGAAGGCTTGGAGGACGCCGGGCTGGCCGCACCCTGTGGCGGCACTTCAGGTTGCTCTACGCGCGCGCCACCGGTGTCCAAAGCCTTCTTGCGCGCTTCTCCGTCGCTCATGGCCGTTTTCTCGCCGCTAATCCCTTCCACGACCCGGGTGTCGACGTGTTATTGGGAAGGGGGCGATTGCTACTAATCAGGCGATCATGTGGGGATTTGCCCGGGGGAACCGGCGATGCGTGCGCGTGATCCGCCGGGATTTCCGCGCGGATTTTTTGTGGAAATCCCATCTTGGGCCTCAATGAAGCGCGCAGCAATTTGCGGCGGCGTCTACGTGCGTGGCTACCCGTGGTTGCGGGGGCCAATATTGGCTGCAGCGCTATATAATAAGCTCCGGCGGGCCAGGCGGAGGGGCCAGCGCGGTGGCCACCGGCCCGGGAGATCCAATTCCACGGCTTCACTCATGGATCTAGCTAGTTAGTGGTATGAAGGAGAGTTTAAACTGTCATCCAAGCGACTTATCCCGGAAGAGCCGGTCCGGATCTATGGGGCTCATTTATATGAGCCCTCAACGCTGAGTCTCATGACGTCATGCATATGCATATAGGCCGGGACTGGAGGCGCGTTACGCACATCCGCGCAGGTGATGGACGAGCTGCGTGCTGCCGTTTCTGACCCTCGGGGGCCTGATCCAAGCGTGCTGGATGAACTGGCCAAGACGGCGGGCTACTTGGACCAGGACCAGCTTGGTCTTGTGCGCAGAGAACTGCTACCGGTGCTGCTGGCCCATATGCCTGGCCGTACGCCAGTGGCGGTGTTGCGGGCGTTGCTGCGCGATTCCGGGTTTGCTGAGTCTCTTGAATACTTGCCGGAGCTGATCGGGCCTGTAGAGGGGTCGCTGGAGCTACCCGATGCCGCCAATAGGTTGGATCCAGCCGTGCTCACCATTCTCGCCGACAAAGCCACCGCTCATGATGTGGGCGCACCAGTTCTCAAGGCCGCAGTGTCGCTGACCACAAACAGCGATACTCCGCTCGAGTCTTTGGCCGCTATTGAGACTCTGGCTGCTAAATTGGCGCGCTGGCACGCGCTGGCTCCCCTCGTGCCTTTCCACGAGCTTTACACGGGATCACCAGAATTGCAGTCGAGACTCATGGTTCTCACCAAGCTGCTGGCCCGCTACGGGGATCGTCTCGAACCCTCGTACATCATGTGGCCACTCGATGATCCCGCTGCCGATGATCTGATGCTGATGCTGCGCGCACAGTACCTAGCCGATCTGGTGGCAGTGCTTCCAGCCGCAGCGATCCATATCATTGAACCCGCAATCCATGTTGCGGCCAGAATTTATCCTGGCCCTTCGCTACTAAGGTCGGATCTCGAGTCTGTGCTGGTTGCCCTGGGCACGCACCATGGCCCGGTGTTCATGGCCCTTGATGGCCAATACTCCCTAGTTCAACCTGACAGATTGTCGCTACTAGCTCGATTGCCTGCGGCATATATTGCCCAGCATCATCCGTCGGTTGTCGAAGCGCTGGAGTTATCAGAACGCTCGTTGCCAGCATTTTGTAACCTGGCGACCGACCCCAAAGGCTACCGCCTGTTGACGCTCCCTGCAGCGCGGATCTCGGCTTTGACGCTACCAAGTAAGGCTTTATTGGCCATTGCGGCTACGCGGGATCCGGTAGTGGCAGGTCAGTTTGCTGTTGACCATCCCTCAGTGGTCGCTGCGCTTGCCGAGTGGAAACCAATGACATTGGAAGCGTCCCAGCAGCGGCAGGAGCTCCAAGACCAACTTTGGAAGGCTGGGATCCGGCTTCGGCGCCAACCTCAGGTGGCAGCAGCTGCGTCTTACTAGTCTGTTTAGGGAGTAGAGTCATTGCATTATTTCTAGGTTAACAACCGTGATATGAGTTCAAGTAAGAGATGCATACGTTGAATAGAATCATTGTTCTGATGGGATTGGATCTAAGAATTTTGTCTAATGATTGGATATATGGTTGGATGTAAGAATACGATCTAGTAAATAGAATGATTGGATCTAGTGAATGTAATGATTGGATTTGCAATGGTGTCGTAACATGAACACACATTACAACCTCCAAACTTTTACCTACAATATGTCCGCAGTACGCACTGCTATCCGAAGTTATGGTCTTTTTTTGGAATATGAGACTCACTCGGCATCATACTCAATTGCTGTATTGTTAAGCTGACCGGTTTCAGTCGGGGTTGGTCCATGTTTCATGTGGGGGCTACTGCAGCAAGATGCGTGGCGTGTTAATATCATATCAACAAAACACATGGTGTGCAAGAATGAACTACCAATTTAACCCCCAACAGCTGGGTGTGGTCCATGTTTCATGTTGAGATCACATCACCAAAACACGTGGCGTACAAGAATAAATTACCAACTTAACCCCGTAACAGCCGCGTGTGGTCCATGTTTCATGTTAAGATCAACAAACACAGCGTACAAAAATGAACTACCAACTTAAACTTGTGCCCTATGGTATATCGAACCTCGAATGCGGACCCTCATGTCAAATCAACTTAACATATGAATTCTAGTTCACCACCCAAAAGACCCATTGTACCTATATTCATATATAGATCATTCGGAATCGCAGAGTCAACCCAAAATGGACTAGGCCCTATCATCAATACTAATCTAATAGAAGCAGATGCAGGCTCACTTTAAATACATATATAGGTATAGGTTTTTATTTAAACTTTACGATTACAGATATAACTCAGAGTCGGGGCGTAATGCTACGGGCCACTGGTAGACAGAGTTCCAGAACTCGTGTTGTGATACTTTGCGAAACTCCGTAACGCATGGGTAGGTTCCTACTAACCGAAATCTCCTCAGCAAACTCATACAATGGCCCTTCCAATATGATATTTCCCGAGGAATCACGGTGAGGCTCATACTCGGGGGACAATTCAATCCATGTAACGCGTGCTTCATCTCTTGTACGTCGTACCATTCCCTGAGAAACATAGTGATCGAGTGCAAATCGTATCACCTCACGGTTAAGTGCTTCTGAATGAAGAAGCTCTCCTTGGGCGTATAGAGTGCGAGCAATACTGTGGGCCATTTGGCTGAACGTACGCTCTCGTACCGGCCCCCCAGGCGGCAAAACAAGAAGAGAAAATGCAACACTTAGATACCCATCAATGAATGGCCATACCAGATAACAATAGAAGTCAATGGTAGCCATCTCGTTACGAAGCTCATTGGGAGCTATCTCAACTGTTTCCGTGGATGTTACCACAACACCCTCAGCCTCTAACCGCTCAAGTGTCTGTCGAAGATTCGTGGCAAGACTCATAGGCTCATACACAAATTCTCCGCTCATAAGAACCGACAAAAAGTGCGCCTTTTCGCAAAGATCACTGTAACGTACTTTGGGCTTAAGGGATTGCTTCGCAAGCGTATAAAGCGCCAGGCATACAATAGCTTCGGATACAAATAAGTGAACGATTTGGTTTCGGTAGTAGCTGAGCTTGAATGTATCATGTGCTCGGTATACTGGCTCCATCAGGTTCTTCTTCTCTGTCTCCACAAGATCACTTCCAAGAACATGCAGTGCGTTCGTCACCAAGGTTTCGATATCTCGGTGTGTTAGGTCTGTTTGTGGTTTGGTTATAGCACCAATACGGCCACCTGCATGCCCTATGCGAACCACTAGGTCTTGGACACGGGCCACCAACCCTCCGTGGCTTAGGCCTCGCGCCTTTGTAGTTAAAAGTACGGCACCAACCAATGCCGATGGCATTACCACCGAGCACCGGTTTATATCACTTAGGATCCGGTATCCCAATGATCGCAGAATGTAAGTCAAGTCAGATGCAGGAGGTGCCTTGGCTAGTGGTAGAGATACCGACTCAGGGGGGCCTTGAATTAGGTGGAGCTGGGCCAAGTGGTCGACAATAAAATCACGTAGTGACCAGATCTCACCAAACCGAATGTCCACACGGCCCATTCTCAAACTCAAGAACGATGAGGACTCCAGAAAAGATCGGAAGCTCTCACCAGTCTTATCGCGGCCCAACAGCTCAGTGGCATACTGGTCCGCTTCGAACACCTTATCATACTGGGTACTCACTGGAAGAACCCAAGCATCTTCAACCCGTCCTGACATGATGCATTCAAGCAAAAACTTGAGGATTCCGAACTTGGGCGGTAACAGTTTTCCTGTCCGTGATCGCGTGCCCTCAATGAAACACTGGAAATTCATGCCTTCATTCAGGTAGGTATTGAGTAGAGATTGGATGAAGCTCGTATACAACGGATCGATAGCCCAATTGCCTCGTCGGATATAAGTTGCCCCAACTTCACGCAGAAACCGGTTAAGCACCGCAATATCGAGATTTTCACCTGCTATTGTGGCAGGAAGACTAAGTCCTAGTCGATAAAATGCAAATACCAAGACTGTATAGTCCATGTGGCTCTTGTGACACGGGAATAGGAGCAGGCTTTGCTTTTTGGCCTCCAATTCTGCAGCTTTGGCCCGAACTCTAACAATATCCTCTCGTGCAATGTGAACACCTTGATGGTAACCTCGTGATAGAACCTGTCCTGTCAGGAAATAGAACACCCGTACAACTGCCCGCCGGTCATAAGTTGGCAGCGCCTGTGCAGCAATCTGCAAAACCATCTCGTTAATCCATGAGTGGTACATGCTACGACGCTTGTCGCGCTCCTCCGCAGTCCATTCCCAGTCACTCTCGGCTGTCATTCTATTATCAACCAGACGATTCATCGTCTGCTGTAGCCGAGGATCTGCCAAAGTATGTTCTAGGATCCGACTACGCCAATTGGTTCCGTATAGCCGAGCTCCAATGTAAGGGTCGTACGCTCGCCATTTTGCACCATTAAGATACCTCAGTACAAGCTCTATAAATTGTACTGGGTGTTGACGGAATCGCACCATCTCCTGAACGAGGTCCATACCGTACCCCTCGGAGCTACTTGCTGCCTGGTCATACTCTAGAAGATCAACGTCGCTGCTTTTTCCCATTCTATATTGCGGTTGATCCGGATTTTCCACTCTCCGTGAGGATCTACGTTTGCAGAACTGGTAGTAATACCCCACAATGAACAATTAGATTGAACCCCCGCCAGTGGTCGGGTAGCTAATGCATCCCCAACAAAGGGCAAGGGTATATCATATAGTGGGCGAACCCCCCTTCGGGGAATTACGGATTTTCACCCCATGTACAGAAACAGTAAATATTGGTATTATTTCCTTTGCACGGCAGTTTAGAAATTGCCAGCCTCGACCATATCTTTGGTGGCCGAAAACGGATCCCGCCCCCCGCCCCCGCAGCCCCATTACTAAGTATGTGATGATGCTGACAGCTCCTCACCGCATCCTCTTCCTGTGATGCCAGTCTGTATGAGCTAATCAAAATCACTCAGCAAAAAAACCAAACCAGTTTTACGCTCCATATTATTGATAGTGTTTCACATTGAGTTAGAGGTGCCAATATATACCTAGAATAGGCTTAGAATCCATATTGACTATACTGAGTCTACTGTAAATAATTTTTGAACTCCGGATAGTGCGGGGATACGCGTCTGCTGAACAAAAACAGTTCAAACAACACGAATGACCTCCTAGTCTGGGTCACTAGAAGCACTAATCCGATCAATACGTATAAATATATATATGTATATATGATGGCGAATGTAACTATAGAGTAAATATACAAGTTTAGATTGCGCTGCCGCAATGGAGTCCTCATTCCGGCTTCAAAGGATCGACAATCACTGCACTGAGCCATGTTCCTATATTAAGAACACAACTACAGATATATACCTCCCAACGCCAATGCCCTTCCTGCATAGTCTGATTCGAAAGCCTAATTATGTCGTATCAAGATGAAGCCGTATGCTCTAGAGCAGCCTCGATTGTTATCGCGGTGCTATTTCTTGTCGGCAGCGCTGTCCATACATCTCTCATGCTGTACATGAGATCGTGGATTATGGTTTGGTTGGTTATTGGTGCTATTCTGGAGACAGTATCGTATTTTATGGATAGTGGGATCTGTGGAACTCAGTCGTTCATGCCAATTATCGCGCCAGTGTTCTTGGCGGCTTCTGTATATCTTTCGTTTGGTAAGTTCATGCGGCGCCTTGATCTACAAGGAGTCCACAGCCGCCACATTCTGCAACCAGTGTTGTTTATTTGTGCTGATTTTGGTTCTTTTGTTATTCAAGTGGCTGGTATCATCTTGAATATGTCCAAGAAGAGCAAGTCGGCTGGTACAGCCCTATGTATCGTCGGTTTCGCGATTCAAATGGCATCTCTGTGCTATTTACTCTTCTTGGTGATCAAAGCCCACCTCAAACTGAACGCAGATGCTACCCAGAGTAGTATGAAGGCATTCTATTCGTGGAAGACTTTCATCAAATCCCTCTACATTGTTTTCATTCTTTTGTTGGTGCGGTATGCGTACCGGCTAGCAGAGTATACCCAAGGCTTGGGAGGGTACATATTCTTCCATGCCGTATTCGCATACGTGTTTGATGCCATTCCGATGTTATTGGTGGTGCTTATCATTTCTATTGTTCACCCTGCGTTGGTAGAAGAGGGATCACAAACAGAAAAGCTCAGTATCACCCCAGAGCCACTCCCATAGGTGAATACTTCGTTTCCATAGATATACTCTACAATATATTCAGTGTATTACATTACAGTACCTAATAATGGCAGGGCCTGTATGAAGTAGTCAGCTGCCTCAAAGGAGCACATTCGGAGACATTACCTCGTTCTCGCGCAAACCATTCCCTTCCCCCAATCATACGGCTGAATAGATGTAAAGTAAAAAAGACCACTCTTAGGATCCGAAAAGTTAGGATCCCACAAGTTATCTATCAAAAAAGAAACTGCAGCACCTTCTGTTCTCACGTGGTCTCCCACCGCAATACTTGGTAAGGCTCTCGGATGCTTAGATATGACTGATCGGACGGGAAGTCTCGCTTTCACCCGGATGTGGCCGCAGCTGAACCTGTATGGATTGTTTTACTCTACACCACGATCAGTAGTGACACATGTCGATGTAGTATGTGTAACGTATAAGCCATAACTTCACATATATATACGCACTGCTCTCTGAAGTTATTATTATGGCTATCGTATATAAAAAAGTAGGGTAGCCTCTTCCAGGTTTCCTAGTACCTCTAGTACCTCTTTCGGGTTTCCTAGTACCTCTTGAGTTTCCTAGTACCTCTTTCGAGTCTCCTAGTACCTCTAGTACCTCTTTCGGGTTTCTTAGTACCTCTTTCGAGTTTCCTAGTACCTCTAGTACCTCTTTCGGGTCTCCTAGTACCTCTTGCGAGTTTCTAGTAGGCTGGTCACTCTTGTCTCCCACGAAGTAGACAAGGGCAGTGAGCAACCTCTATACCAACGTGCAGATCTGGTCGCTTGTGCCATCTCATTCCGCTGCTACTACCCCACATTTTCAAGTATTAACAAGGGGACAAAAATTATCACGTGACTGGAATTTTGCGCACCCGGAAAGCATATTCAGACCTTGGAATCGGGTCAGCAAATGTCTTTCAATAGTAATCATATTATCCGGATGTAATTTTGAATCATTTAGCATTTAGCTGGGAAAAAGCATCCAGACTCAGGTGATTCCCGAAAGACGTGCATATAGGGTTAGGTACGCCTTGGGGGTAGACCACCGATCACCACTGTTATCTCACCCTGAGAGGGAGACAATCCCGACAAGCAAACTTCAGATTTGAAGATCTGATCGCATATATGCCATCTCATTCTGCCGACGCTATGTCAAAATCTCACCTGATAGTGAGGAATAGTGTTATCTGAATATAGAATGGTAGCAAAGCGCTTCGTATGAGTATGAGAGGCGTTAGATCATCTCGGGATATGTCAACTGATAATGCATTTAGGTCAGCGGTGAGTCAAGACTTCAGCTCATGGAATATGGAATTGCATAGATGGGCATACTATGTATGGTGTCAATAATAGCCAAACATACTTTTTGCCCATGTCTCTGGTATCAGGAAGGTGCTTGGCGGTATTGAAATGCTGCAAATGGATTTACAGCTAATGATTCTCGAGTAACAATCCTTGTCAATAATCAATAGAGCAGTTAGGCTCAATATATGCATCCTCCAGAAGTATAATCTACAGTGGTATAGTGGTGCGTGGATGGTATGAATACACCAACAAGTCAACCCGAACTCGAATCACCATGAGTTAGTATATTTACTCTCACTTGTAGTCATTCAAGGATGCACGACTATTATCAATAGCTGTTTTACAACAAACTTGCCAGAAGCCTTTCACATAAATTTCGACTAAGTTCTCCATATATTATTGGAAGATGTTTCCGCAAATTTATATATGATATATTGAGACATGAGGTGTCACGTCTAATCATTAGAAAATTTTTCTTTACTATAGGATGGACAAAAAATAATAGGATCAGGAAAAAGAACAGCAGCACCTTCTGTTCTCGCGTGGTCTCCCACCGCAATACTTGGTAAGGCTCTCGGATGCTTAGATATGACTGATCGGACGGGAAGTCTCGCTTTCACCCGGATATGGCCGCAGCTGTCTGTACCCAGTTAGCAAAGTATGAAAGGTCTAGCTGTAAATATGGAAGAGGACCGCTTATTTTCATACCGTGAAATAGGTTGCATCCTATTTCTTCCATCATGATGATATATACTAGATTAAGAAATATGTGGTTTTAACATATAATAGTTGACTACCACACTTTTCTCTTGGTAGTTGAGGGACTCAGCACAGTCTTAGCCGTTATTATTAGTGTGATATTATGTCGTCGTACCTTTAGAATAAGTGAAGTATATGGCTAGCTACCTCCGCGTTCTTGTTGCGACTATAAGCGACCTATATCGTAATAAGAATACATCGCGAACATTCGGCATCTATCACACTAGCTGTCCAATGAATGTACTGCCTCTCCAGTATTATTTTGTGACCGAAGTAAATACATATATCTTGAAAGAAAGCACAGCCACCCATAGTGACGTCATGACACCATAGCTACGCTCCTTTTGGTCGCTGCTACACTCAGGTCCTCAACGAATACACTGACCAGCTCTCTCACGTAGATGCAGTGAGCACGCTGGCGAACAAACAACCAATCCGTTTAGTGTTATGTGGTCTGCATCAAGTGCTTCGTGAGTGCATGGAATAGCAATACTCTCCACCCCACCATAAAATGAGTTGAGTTTAGGCTAGTTATAGCGTACACCCAAATTATCAACTAAATATACGGAATTTTTGGTAGCAGTTAATTCCATTAGAACTTAGCAATGGTGGCAAAAAACTGAGCAATGAGGTTTCCAATCTCCTCGGGTACGAAGCCGATGATGCCCTCGATCTTACTGGCGATTCCTCCTAGAACGCCTTCGATGCCGCTGATCACACCGTCAGCGCTGCCATGGAAGGCCTGGGGGCCAGCCTCCCCGAGGAACTCCGTAAAGTGGCCGCCCAAGCCGGTAAAAGCTCCAATTGCATCCTTCAGAATGGACTCAATATCCGAGATATCGTGACCAATGTTGGAAGGGTCAGGGAACTTGGTCACGTCACCGGCAAGCTTCTTCAGATCCTCCAGGATGGGGCCAAAGTTCAGGCTGGGGAAACTGAGGCCAGAGTGCAGCTGTTGAGTCAGACCATTCAAGTCATCCGACACGGTATTCGCATCAACCGATGCCTGCCGAAGTGCCTGGCTCTGAGTGGAAGTGGCCTTCACGGTAGAGATGGCAGCAAGAGCGGATAGAAAGTATGAGGCAGAGACCATTGTTACTCCTGATGAGCGCTTAAGGAATATGCTATCATTTATACCTCCGGATATACCCCTACGATAGACTCTACTAAATTCCTGAACCGATCGTTGAGGGAGTTTCTGACGTCAGTACAATCACGGCTCAACGTACGGCTTCACATACATGAAGTCGAAAATTATATGTAACATACCGATCCAAAGTTACATTGCCAACCATAGTACACCTTCATTGTTTCAGGCTACTGGGATGCTGGTCGAGATTCTCATACTGTAACGCCGATACTACAACACGACACACCACTGCGCGTGGCAAGATACGCGTAGTAGACTATGCGCGGTACGGCTGAGTGTCCTGCAAGACATCTGCATGAAGCATACCGAAGCGATAACGGCCCAATCCATATCCTAACCCTGTGGAGGCGTACTAAGCAGGTATCCACGCTCGTGTGTAATGGAGTTGAAAACTACTAAGTCCGAAGTATGGAACATTGTAATCTCACTTATATATTATAGAGAGTGTTTCCTCAGTTGCTTCGTGAACTAGTCGGCCGAAGCCACAAATACGTCTGATATCAGCCCCCATCCGACTGGTGCATTAACGATTAGTGTTATTAGTACATATGCATATCTTGGTTTTTCGTAACACTCGTTGACGACCAATACCCCTGCATGCCCTATAATGCCATGTAACTCGGATGCTATCTAAATATCGGCTTATGGCAGTTATGATTTTCATATCTGTACCCACCGAACCTCCCCGTCAAATGGTACATCTACCAGCACTTGAGACACTATGTCTATGTTCAGCTCTCAAATGTACTGAAGCACCATTTATGATGAATTCCTGAAGAGATCGGAAAAGATATTGTGTATTTTCCCAATGTGAAGCCGAAAACATGAATATGTGGCTTTATCACGCAGCGGATCTTCATACATAAATTTATGTTGTAATCAGGTTAATAGTCGCTGACGTTTACGGCCGCACCACCACCAGGTGCTCACCCGATAATGTCGATCAGAAGGTTGGTGAGCATACCTACCAAATAATACGCAAATGACTATATTCAAATCCTGAACTGACGAAAGATTCGGTAAATTAGATATTAGATGTTAGGCGTTGAGGCTTAGGACATTAAATGGAGGCATATCTCACATCACCCATGCCCACCCTGTGGGACCGCCAGTGGTACCACATGGATTTATTTCGCGACCATTATGCAATGTAACTACACGACATGGGAAATGCGAAATGGGGACCCGCTCTACGCTGTATACAACCACTAAGTCGGATGCATAAGCGTATGAATCTGGTGCTGGTGACTGCTCTGAGCCGTCAAGTGATGAGTCGTATTCGCCCTTGATGTCCATAGAGGTGTCCCCATTAGTGTAGTCAATCATAGGTGGGTTAGTGTATTCTCCTTTGATTGCCCTAATTGCTCCAGAGATGCCCAGATGGGAGAAGGACTGCGGTTTCGGAGGACGGTCTGTCACGGCGCCAGAACGATGTGTTGTCGAGCGGCGCTTGGCACGAGATACGATATCGCTAAGGATTGAGCGCGAACGAGCTTGTATATTGAGATGCATTGCTAGCACAGATCTCACTCGGATGGAATCGGACTATTAAATCCCAGTAAATATGTCAGGTGTACGCAGGCCCAATAATATGCTGATGTGACAAGCCGCGACGATAATCAATGCCCACATGCCCATACACTATCTCCCAAATCAATGTCACTTATAAAGTCCTACATAATTATAATCGAGACTGCCGCACATTGCGCCAAGACTGCGTCCGTTCTACCAAACGCTCGCTCCGAGCCTCGGGTAACTCGGCAGATCCCACGGGCACCACCGAGCGCGGCCGCCGCGGGTCCATAACAGGTGTCAATATTGAGAATAATGGTACTGGAGTATCAATCGTGCCTCCAAATTCAATGCCCTGGCAAGGCTCAATATCTGCCTGGCTAAGCTTGATCCGGGAGGGCCCTGATACCATCATGGCGGGAGATGACGGGAGTAGTAATGCGGCCAGTTTAGGGTGTTACCATGGGTGCTTTTAGACCCAATAATAAGCCATAATCTATTCATGGCCATGCAGCTCCATGACTTTAGATTTGGGCCTATGACTTACGCACGCCCACCTACCAGCGCGTACAGGCGCGGACTAGTGTAAATGATGGGTATAATATAACGCTTTACTCCCCTGCATCATAGCGATGAGCGTAACGTAGTTTACGCACAAAACTCGCACGGCTGCAATAGGCATAAAGTCGACACGTCAATGAAGAGCGTAACGATACCACGTGATTTGCCAGTCATCGCCGCCACATCCATCTTCAAGTGTGATAGGTGGGGGTTGATTGTACTGATATCTTTGCAGTTTAGCAGCTTAGTCCTACACCAAGTATACTAGGATCGACTTAGTCGAGCCTCCCAAATCTTTCCCCTCCCCCCACATTCCGAACCCCCTGACAAATCGAACCGGCATTCAGTCCGGCTTGCTGGATCGCGTCCGAGTTACCCGAACTACGCAATCCCAAGCGGTCGAACGTTGGTCATGGCCCAATGGAGACCTTCACTTGGGACCAGCATCAGCAGCGCACACCGAGGACTCCCGGAAGACGCCCCAACGCTGACGCTGACGGCGATCCCAGCATTGTCGAGGATCTGGGAGCTATGCTCGATCGTTCGCTCAAAATAAGTCCAAAGGCCCCATCTAAAGTGTGGAGTCCTGTAGGACCTCGACCAGAACCGTGGAGTGGTCCCTCGAATGGCCACAGTCCTCCTTCTGGTTATGAACGAGGCCCACCACCTCCCGCACCTCGACGACAACTGCCTCGAAGTATTAGTGGGAGCTCAGTGACATCGAACCAGGTGGTTAGTCCATACTATGGATTTTCAGGCAATGTCCCTGTGACTAGTCCAGATCGGCCATCAGCACCGGTAGATCTTACACCTAGACGACAATATTCTCACATGACCAAAGAGTATGCAACGTTGGATCCACGAGCAGTAGTGGATCCACAGCAGTTGCAAAACAACCAGGAGCTGTTAGAATTGCGAATACGTCAGGAGCGAGAGCGCCAGGATCGGGAAATGGAGCAGGAGCGCCAACGTGAACGTCAAGCCCTTGAGCAGCGACAGGCATTAGAACGGCAGCGTCAAGAGGCCCAAGCATTCCAACAGCAGCAGGTCTTACAGCAACGCCAACTTGAGGAGATGCGGCGGCAACAACAACGTGAAAAGCTGGAACTTCTCCGGAAACAGCGCGAACAACGAGAACACGATAAAGAGCAAGAACTTCAACAACAGCGGTTGCGAGAGCAGCAGCTGCAAGAGCAGTTCCAAGAACAGCTTCGACAACAGCAACTGCGAGAACAAGAAGCCCGGGAACAGCAGATTCGGGAACATCAACTGCAGGAACAACAGCTCCATGAACAACAACTTCGGGAGAAACAGCGCCGGGAACAGCAACTTCGGGAACAAGAAGAAGCGGCCGAAGCAGAAAGACGACGTCTCGAAGAAGCTGCTCTAGAACGCCAAATGCTCGAGGCCCGCGAACGCTCCGCCTTGGAGCAGCAACAGCGGGCTGCTATTGAGCAAGCAAGGCGTCAGGCAGCGGAAGCTCAGCAGCCTCGACCACAGGGACACCCTGTTGTCGAGCCTCAGATGGGATCTCCGCCTCCTGCAGTCCCTGTTCAACAGGAAGCCACGATGGTGCGACAGACTACGGACCCCAATGGTAATGTGACCACACGGGTGATCAAAAAAGGGGTGGAGGACTTTGAGTTCAAGGAAGAACTGGGAACAGGCTCATATTCGACTGTTGTGGCGGCTTCTGACAAGCAAACTCTCCGACAGTATGCTATCAAGGTGCTGGATAAGGCCCACATCATAAAGGAGGCCAAAGTGAAGTACGTGGAGATCGAAAAAAATACCTTGAACCGGTTAGGCGACCATCCAGGCATTATCCACTTGTATTTTACGTTTCAGGACCGGGCCTCACTTTATTTCGTTCTTGATTTTGCGCCCAACGGTGAACTACTTCATTTGATCAAAAAGATTGGTAGCCTGGACGAGCTTTGTGCACGCTACTATGCATGCCAGTTACTAGATGCTATCGAATATATGCATTCCAAGGGCGTGATCCATCGCGACCTCAAGCCTGAGAACATTCTGCTTGATTACAAGATGCGCATCAAGATCACCGACTTTGGCACCGCTAAGTTATTGGATGCCGATAATTCAGGTAAATACCCTACTGATACCCGAGCTACATCATTTGTGGGTACTGCAGAGTATGTTAGTCCCGAACTACTGCTCAACAAATCACAGGGGAAGAGTGCGGATATGTGGGCATTTGGATGTGTCCTATACCAAATGATAGCAGCGGTGCCTCCGTTCCAGGGTGCAACCCAGTATCTGACCTTCCAACGGATTGCTCGGTATCAATACAGTATTCCACCAGGATTCCCATTCTTAGTGCGTGACCTGTTGAAGCACGTTCTTGTGGATTCACGACGACGATGGGGGGTGGCCGAAGTCAAGCAACATCCATTCTTTGAGGGCGTGGACTGGTCAAGGAAATCTTTGTGGGGTACTCCCCCACCGAAACTACAACCGTACCGACCTTCCTCGTCGTCGATGAACCCTCGTGGACGTGGTACCCCGACTCCAACCACTCCTCCACCGGTGACACTTCCATCAACAACCCCTGCAGTACGTCATGTGCCCACAGCAGCAGGATTACAGCCGGTGAGACCTGCTACAAGAGCTGGAATGCCGACTTTAGGTCATCACCAGCCTCGAAATACCGCACCAACTCAACCTTCGCAGCCAAAGTTGATTGTTCGTCGTGGAGGACCAGCTGGAGCTGGGACACATTCCGGATCTGGGGGCGCTGGGCACCGTGCAACTACTTCACAGTCTGCGGCTGCGGCTGCGTTGTATAAGGACCGTTCATCACCGTCATTAACTCAATCGCATACTCCCGCGCCATCTCGTGTGCCTCCTAGTGGAGCATACACACAAGGCCAGGAACGGGTAAATGCTATCATGAGACGAGTTCAAGAACAGAAAATGGGCGGAAGACCTATACAAGGCGTTGTACCTCCTCCTGTGGGCCGTCCATCGCCGTCTCCTCCCGGTTCACCATCCATGGGCACTCTGGCCCAGCTTCCTGTAACGATGGTTGAACGTGAATGGTCAACTGTTCTAATCTCGTCCACAGAGCGTATCCTCAAGCTGGGTAGGGTGTTTGTTCATATTGGTTCAAACCCTGCTACAGACAGTGGAGCTGCCGATGATTCGTTGATAACAAAACTGTTTGCAGCTAAAAAGAAGTTGCGCACGGTGATGGTTACCACGGCTGGCAGGCTGTTGGTTCTGGATAATGATAAGAAGATCCGTACCGAGGTGCCTCTCGGGGTTCCTCAAGTGAATGTTCGCGAAGTATATCCGGTTACAGGTGGCATTCATTCTCCAGCCATTGTGGTTGAAACTTATAACCGGGTGCTGACTTTAGATGATCCTGCGACAGATGGAACAGCTTCATGGTTGGCGGTGTTTGATTTATCGCGTCGTTATTATGCTCAGGCAACTGCTGAAGCTGAGCGTGACGCGTTTTCGGCTGCGGCAGCTGCTGCAGTCGCCGTGGCGGGCTCGAAACGCTCGTAGGCGCTCGTAGTCCGAGGGGGAGGGGCCGGTCCCAAATAACCCTTCGGTTCTACGGGTGGGTTGGCCTGAATTATTCCTAATACTAATGATAGTTACAACAGCAACCCTTAAAATGAGTCCATCGTTGGTCGTCATATGTAGTGTGTGTGAGGGCCTGTATAATAGGAGGTTTGACAATAAGTATTAGATCCAGGCCTCTACAAGGCCATATCCAACGCGTATCTGACGCCTGTCACATTTAAAATGTTATCATGTTTACTCGAAGTAACTCCGTGACTACAGGATTAGGATTTCACTGCTACTGCAAATGTAGGCTTGGAAATCATTGAATGACGTATTTTATTCTTTTTAACTTAATCCAAGTTTTACAATCTAATAGTCTGGTTTAACTCGTAGTGCTTGTGCTTATGCTTATGTTTGCTTGCTGATGATTGTACTTTTTGTAGGTAGGTCATTCAGACTACACTCAGTGAAGCGTATAGAACTCCCATCTATTTAGCACTCGAAAAGGTATCCAAGAGTAATATAGGAATTATTTATTATAAATACTGTGAGTATTCAGCATGTCTACAGTCAGTCCTCCCAATTTATTCCTAGTCTACGTGTGTCATACCCAGACGCGCTCACTTACCGTCATATGAAAGTGTAGCCAAGGACAAGGACAATTTAAGACTATCATCAGTTCTTCAATAAAAATTTACAAGAATATTTCACCTTATGAAAGTCACTTCCATCTATTTTCAATGTGCCCGTAACGAATTTAGAAGCATACCAAATTCCGTGCAAGGGGTTCGCTAAAGGACCATGTAACACTATCGCATGATTCATCAGAATATGTACAATAATTTACCTTGCTGTAATCGCTCCCATTTACTCCTATTTACTTTATTTTCATATTCATCTAATTTCAGTGCTCAACAATATATCATAAAAGCCAAGTTCAACATAATGGAAGGGGTTAATATGCACATATAGGAGTCATACCACATCTTAGATCTAACCAAGAGGATTTTTGGATGGTCTTGGGAACTCTTCTATGTACTTTTCCTAAATATTCCTCCTGTATCACTACATTACTCCGCAACTGCACAACCGAAGCCGTTCCTCCCATAATTGCTACGTAATGGAACCAAATTCAATCAGTATCAACAAAGTCCAATGCAAACATAAAACTACAAAATTACAGCTCTACAGTTTCGATATGCCGTACTGCCACCACCTCGAGCTCGGAGTCCGAATTCACCATGTCATCCACATTGGGCTCGATAGTTCTGATGGCTTTTGTAGCAGATTTGATAGGTTGCGGAAATTTGGGTCCAAAACACCCCGTGGGTATATCACTTTCTTCATCAGCATCGGTGTCGGATGCGTCTGGTTCCGCTCGCTTCCGACCAGTCGGGGGGGATTTGGCTATGTTCTGGTCGACCGAAACCTTTCTAAGTACTGGGAAAAATGATGTCAGTCGCCGGTCATCACTAGCTGCTCGAAGTGCTCGGGGACCTCGCAAGGATTTGCGCGCTGCAGACCACTCGGTGATTTGGCGAGAAATCCCAGTGTGTAGGTCTACCATAAATCTTGGGATGTCAAGGGTGTCTAATTGCGCGCAAACCTCAGGCCGAAACACGGATTCTGGACGAGTTCCCAGCCGTAAAGTCACAATATCATTCCTTGCCACCACGGACTCAAACGTGTTCGCATCAATCGGTTGATTATCCCGAAGCATCTGTGCAAGTAGTGCTGGGGCTATAGCTGCCGCGAGCTGCTTTTCAGGACCAAAAGACTTTCGTGGTAATGATGATGTTGATGATGAGCGAGTTGCAACAGTCCTGTGTCGTTTAATTGGCGAAGGACGCGACCACAAACTCTTCAGTGAATTAAAATCTATTCGTTTCGGTTGGTCTGGCCGTTGATAGGACGAAACCACAGGCCACAGCAATGCCTGCACTGCTGCGGCTGCTGGAAAGCTTTCAGGGATAGAAGCCGACGAAATGCGCTTCGACAGTAACTCCGATCTATTTTCGTGGAGTTCTCGTGTGACCTCAGCCCTCCACTTTACCATTTCAGGACTAGTTGCAGGGTCCCGCAGTCCACGGGATGCACATTCCTCGCAAATATCCATAAGCTGATCTGCAAAAGGAGCATCGCCAGGATCAGAAAGTCTAGCTGCCACCTCAGGACCGATTCGATCAACCCCGGCATGCCAATCATTACCACTTAGCAATGCACGCATAACGTACGAACATCGTGGTTTGGTCACCTCGGCTACCAAAATTGTTCGGTCCCAGCTCCTCCCGCTTCCGGTTGCAGTTGCATCTTCCTTGGGGTTCTCATACCGTAAAATATGGCGGGCCCCATGGCACAAAACATCAGCATCATTAGTGAATATGGCATCTACATGACCCTGAGATTCGAGATACCAGCACTGTGACTCCGCTTCTGCAGGAGCTTCGATAATTTCAATGCCCAGAGCGCTGCAGATGTCTTTGGCAAAGCTTGCCCACGCCCAGCCTTTTCTCCCGCCAGCAGCAGTTCCACGGCGTTTTTCGCGTTCTAGCTCACCATCAAATACTGCTACTGGCGTAATCCCTACAGCAAGGAATCCCAGTAGTCGTCTCATAAGATTCCGATGCTCTATGCCATGCCCTGACGACCATTGATTGTGCTCGATCTGGAACAGCATCTGGGACATGTCAATGGCTACGCGAGGTAACCGACCAGTTTTTTTGGAGAATTCACCTGGCCACTGATAAAGCTTCATAGCTGAGGTGGGAATACCCTCCCACAGGTTCTGAACACCCATTAGCGCAGGGACCGCGTAGATGAGGTTCAGATAAACAGATTATGTGATTCTTTTACGCACATGCTCTACCTGGAGATCCCATTATGTAAGGGGGTAAAGTAAGGGCTCTGAGGTATCGGGATATATTCAGGTATAAGTTCCTGTAGAGATGAAGCACATTGATAGACTCGTTAAGGAATTGATGTTACCTCACAAAATTAATTAATTAATTAAAATTTTCATGGTCATATGCTCTTCACCGAGCTAGTTGCATAAGGGAAAGAATGAACCATCAACCCCTTGTGTAATGGCATTCCCCCCCCCCCCCAGAATTTACGACACCTACTTGTGCTTTTATGAAATATAGAATTAAGGGCTCAGCACAGGAGACGAGTCAAAGTACTCAGCCGGCTTAAATGCACGTACATTGGCCGACTTTGCAGCACCATCCATCAGGATCTCAGCCATAACTTTACCAGTGGCTGGCGCGTTATTGATACCCCAACACGAGTGACCTGCTGCCAAGTATAAATTGGGGACATTGGTCTCCCCAATAAAAGGGCCCGCGCATGGCGACGAGTCCTCAACTATTGGAAGGTAGCATGCTTGCTTGGCCTTAATGTGGCCCGGGCCAATCACTGCAGGGCTAAACGTCTTACCATACTCAAAGAGCTGGTTGGCAGACTTGTCGCTCACATCAATAAGGTCTGCAGTTAATGGCAATGGGTCGTTAGTGGATTCACCACAAATGTAAATTTCGTCAGGGCGAGCATAAATTTCGGGACTCACCCGTTTGTACCGGTCGATTTGTAGTTCAGTAAACAGCGCATATGCACTGACAGGCCTTGAAGGCTCAATAGTAATGGAAGGAACCTTCATGCTGTATATAGGACACGTTTCAATCAGCTTCGATGTCCATGGACCGGCGGTAATCACCACGGTATCGGCATCAAGGCGGTACGACTCACCGGAGACATTATCAACATACGAGATACCGGTTGCTCCTTCCTTTGCAGTACCATGAATCTGGTTCACCCTCCCAGTAACCAGCTTGACCAAGCCTTTGCTCTTAAGATTGTTCACCAAAGTGTTCGTGAAATAGAATGGATGCACCTGAGCGAACTGGTCCTTTCCACCCAGAACTTCGCACCATCCGATCAGATCACGTTCTAGCCAGTCCAAATCCTTGGGAATGCGTGTCCTGTTACCCGTGGGCTTGTCCAGCGATGCTTCAACAGTGCAAGTGGTCACGTGGCGGTATCCCCACTTTTCGGCACCGCCAAACTCACGGGCTAATTCCTCATGTAATTTGTAGCTCAAGCCAGCAATCTGCCGCGGAAATGCCGTTGATGAAAGCAGACCTCCTGCCTTTCCCGATGCCGCGCATGCTGGATGTACGGCTTCGACAAGGATTATCTCGTCCTTGGTAGGGTCAAAGCTGGGGTGATGGGCCAAAAAATGCGCTGTGCACGTGCCCACAATCCCAGCACCTACAATAACTGTCTTTCCCATAGATCAGCTAAAATGCTTCACTGCAATAGGGTCAGTTAAAAGGAAAAAAAGGCGCGCCGAACCTGTTCGATGAGATACGAGGTGTGCGGTAACGTTTTCTTACGTAATGGGTTGCCTCCACCTTCAGCTGTGGGGGGATAACGCCACCATCTTCTTCTTATTCGATACGATCAGAAAACATCTATATACCAGCAAGCTTTCGCTACGCAGCAAGACGAACCCTGAAGAGATTAGGCTTCTCAACCACGATCACATATTCAGTAGGCATCATATGGTCGTGGAAGATACGGAAAAGATGACGCATGCTTGAGTCACGGTTGTCTGAGCGCGCATTTGTGCACTACGCCCGTTATCGAACTATGCACTGCATTGGTCATGGAATAACGTTGTTTAGTCATAGTATCTAGTTTGCCTAGGTATGGCCATGTTTTATTATTGAATATATATAATACGTGGGGCCACCCTTCAAACAACTACGAGCGGATTTGGATCATATATGGATACATTGGTCCCAGATTATATATTTATAGCCACAGAGCGGTATTTTACTTGGTTTTATTGATTAGCCTCAACGGGTACGTGCCCCTACTGCGGTAACCCGCCCCTGCTTAGCCTCGCCGAGACGCCCTAACCCTTGATGTTATGCTCCATTGGCGACATCATCACACAGTGAGTTATTATGCAAGAGTGTTTCGAGACACCTACCAAACCCACCCAGGGGAGAAAATGGCTGGCCAAGGGAGACTCTCCAATTATGAGCTTTTACGGCTGATGAGCATGGTGTTCATTGTAACCCAGCACTATGCGGGCCAGACTGGGTGGGGGCCGTTCGAATTACCACCGTTGGAAGACGATCAACCCGGATCTAAGATCCTCCATCATCAGGTTCTAGTTGGAATAATGACCACTGGGGGAAAGGTGGGAGTTAACATATTCTTGATGCTCAGTGGATACTTCCTCAAAGGTCGAGGGATAAAGGCTGCAAGTATAGCCCGGACTTGGTGCCAAACCTTAATGTGGTCATGGATTATCTTTGGGGTGTTTTACTTTATTCGGCCAATGTACTGGCAGGATATCAGAGTAACCGTTCTACCCATTATCAATTACGGTTACTGGTTCCTATCATCGTATATGGGGGCTGTCCTGGCTACCCCATGCATCGCTGCTGCTGCCGCTCACACCCCAGCTAAGCAGTTGGTATTCGTCGAAATATGGCTATTCTGGGTCATGAGCTTATCAGGATGGTTTTCAGCTTTTTGCAATGTAATGTACTTTATGTTTGGCATTTTGGTGGGGGCCACGATTCGTCGATTCGAATCAAAGCTGGCCAGAATTCCGACCCGAGCCCTGGCAATTGCCTTGGGGGTATTGGTAACCATCAGTTGGTACTCAGTATTTCACTTTGCAGCATATGGGGGTGAATATCAGGCCACCCATGGCGGTTTAAATGCATTGACCAGAGAGAATGAATCGCCACTAGCGCTATTCCTGGCAATTGTATTGTTCCTGCTGGTGAGTAGATGGCGGGTCAAGTCGAACGTGATTAACATTTTTGCCGGGTGCACCCTTGGAGTATATCTCATTCACGAGAGCCAATTTGTTGCTAATCCGCTGTGGAAAGAATGGTTACATGCTGAACGATGGGAAACACATCCACTGTTCCCTGTAATAGCGGTGGTTCAGATCGCAATGATCTATACGGCATGTACTGGCCTTGAATACCTGCGTCAGTGGATTCTGGGCCCTGTAGAACAAAAAATGGTCGACATCTTTACTGCTGGAATCAACTTTGTTGACAGAAGGGTATTCGAGCCCATTTTAGGTGATGCTGATCAGGGAGATGTTGAAATGGGCAAGGTTGCGCGCACTCATCCAACTTCACACTCTTAGAATAAAATAACTTAAAGAAATCATGACTT
Organism: Wickerhamiella bombiphila; assembly: GCA_030561035.1. Lineage (NCBI taxonomy): Eukaryota > Fungi > Ascomycota > Dipodascomycetes > Dipodascales > Trichomonascaceae > Wickerhamiella > Wickerhamiella bombiphila. The sequence goes on from JAKTWK010000026.1 coordinate 70,533, forward strand.
ATGATGACCTATGTTACTACGGCTAGTACCAGCAGAACAATGAGCACAATAATTAGCAGCCACATACAATATGATGTGACGGTATCACGGTTATTGCGCAGCACCCACTCGACCCGCCGCCGAGCTCGGCTTAGCCGATCTCCGGAACGGTCAACTTGGAGCTCAAAGTCATCCAATATCACTGCTTGGTCCTCCAGCTCCTGAGACATCACGTTGGCTTGCTGGCGCAGAGACTGCACTGTATCATACACAGAGTCCAAGATCTGATCCTGTTCATCCACCGCCTGCTGGTACAGTAGTTGTTGATCCTCTGCGGTGACTTCTTCATTATTTGCGGGCACTGGATCTGCAAATGGGTTTTCTGAATGTAAAGACCCGGCGCGCTGTCTTAGCTGGGGTTGAACTTTTCGGGCATCAGCTAATGCTTCCTGAATATCTGTGATCTGGTTATTGATGTGCCCCACTTGTTCTATTCTGCGACTGACCTCTGCCTGATCTAGTCCGAACTGTTGGGGCCGGGACTGAACAGCCCTGATCGAGTCTGACAACTCCTTGACGACGCCTGTGAGATCACGCAACGTCGTGCTCAACTCAGTGAGAGTTGAATGTGCCGGTTCGGCTTTGTACTGTCTCAACTGTAGTTGTGCAGCCCCTAATTGGCGCTCAGCGTCTGCAAGCACTTCCCCAAACGGATCCATCAAGTTTGTGGTGCGTGTGCATACCACCGGTTGAGCGGCGGTATCTTCAGATCTCTGCTTAACTATTACGCATATATTTGGTGGTCTTCCTACTGAACGTGGATAATATATGCCTAGCCCCGAGGTGGTAGATCCATCGCATATTAACAAGGGTGCACCGGCTCGACAGTGGCTCAATAGAAATGTTGTGCCGGCAGTTCTAGAGGGGACGCGTTGGGTAACGCGTGAAAGGCCAGCAGACCCTGTCCGCGCTCTCGGGGAGTTTTTGATTCGATGGGCAGATTCCAGAGCTCCTATGACTGTGAATGGACACCCGAAAAATGAAAGTCAAGCAAACACCCCAACTCCTGCCCCACAAGAGTCTTTGGGAAATGTGACGAATAGAAATACTACTGGGAGCCCGAATGAGAACCAGGCTGATATGGAGATAGAGCCTACAAGGGAGTCCAATATTCCTTAATAGCCCCATATTTCACCGTTCTGTTGAAATGATAAAATACAAGGTGTTTATGTTTCATATACCGAGGGTCTCAGTTACCATATGAGACTGTCTTGTCTAAGTGTCACCTTGGGTGTTAGTTGACAAAAAAATGCATATATGACCCCTCATAAGATTCCTAATATAGCATGATTGTATTGACCATACCATTGTAAAGGCTGGAATCAATAGCCTGGATGAAAATGTATTTGTCTAGGCTAGTGTGTTTGGTATTCGCAGCATGGAATGATTGGGCCATACGCGGCATTAACATTGCAATCCATAGAGTTAAATGTGAGTTATTATACTAGTGAAATATGTGTACTTTCATGAATGGTTCTTGTCATTGTTCTTGTGCCTATAGCATGAGGGCTTGCATCCGAATTTTTGTCATTTCTCTAGTCACTAATATTATTGCCCCATATTTGAACTATATTCGATACCATTCCGATTGTACAGAAATTTCTAATACAATATCTTGAAAGCCCTCCACTTAAGGGCGAGTTTCCATTTGCCCGACAAAATCCAATGGGTGTTTTATATACTCTACCATTTCTAGCATTCACCCGCTTTCCAATTGGTAAGGGCGCGCGCACAACTGTCTATTGATATGTACATATGTATATATTAACTCCAGGTCATCGATAACTATTAATACAGTACTAAATATTCACTCCACCTGTCTTAATTATCCAATTACCCCACACGCCTCGCTTACCGGCTTATTTCGATATAGGTAAGGCACGTCCGGTATGTCCACCCCCCGTGACGTAATCGAGTATTAGCAGTCGAATACTGATCTGACATATACATACCCTTACGCACAAGGTGAAAAATCGCGAGCTCCGGGTATAAGGAGGATGGTGAATCCGAGGTTTTCCAAGGCCATCACCGAGCTTCGAGGGAAGGAGTTCTTCCAAACAGCCAAGCGCATTGGTCGTATGCGGCCTGATGGCATGCAAATCCCCCCAGCGGTTCTTAAAGGGGATCCTTCCACACGAAAGGCCGACAAGGACCTACCGTTTGTAGCTGGCGACCGAGTCCAGATCTGCACTGGACCAGATAAGGGCAAAGTAGGATGGGTTTTAGACCGATACCCTGGACTTGGTAATGCGTTCTATGTGATGGGTGTCGGGTCCGAGAAGAGCATTAACCCTGTCGAGACCAAGCGTCCTGATCAGGACGACAACGGAGGCTGGGAGCCCATTGTCAATAACTACAAAGTGTTCGATTACGAGGACATGAGGTTGGTATCGAAGATCAAGGATGAAAAAGGACGAAATGTGGATGTCGTGATTCACAGTGTGGAACTGGGTCCCGAGCAGTACAACGAATTCTCCAACACTCACCAGCGAATCCGATTTGCGAAACATGACCGGACAATCCAGATTCCTTATCCAATGCTGGAGAAGCCCAAGCCAGTTCCCGAGGAACGAGCACAATTAACTACATCGCCGGCCGTGGCCGATGCCCGCACTCACTACGTGATGAGTGCTGTGGAATGCCCTCTACCTTTGGGAATGGTTGATCAGATTACCAACCTCAACTCCAAGTATAAGAGGTCGCGGTATGCTCACCGTCTCACTGCCGAGGAGATTGCTCGTGCCCAGCCTCCTAGCATGCCAGTACCACCACGTACACGCAAGCTATTGGCGGAACTGGAGAAGCTTCCCAAACCTGCAAAGGCCGAATGGACCCCCGAGGTGGCCCAATTCTTGGATTCCGAACTCCAGAAGGGTCTTCAAAAGCGCGCCAATTCGGAGAAGAATGCGTTGGAGTCATATCAATAACTGCCGTGCATGTACATACTTATCTCTTTCTACTAGTATTACCTTCTAGAGTGGTTTCTAGCAGTCGTCGAAACTATCTTGGGCATCCGGAATGTCTCCGATAGGGTTATTGGGGCTGGCAACAGTAGCCAAGAATGCCCCTTGAACCAGGCCCTCCATTTGATCGGGGGACAATGCTGCCAGCTGTTCGAACGACATCTTATCGCAGAAAGTCTTCATTAAGTTCATGCGAACACGGGATGCCGCAGGATCAGGGATCAGCTCCCTTAATCGTCGACGCATTTGGCCAACGTTCTCTATAGCAGCCACCACATGGTGCTTGTCCAGCATGCGCTCAAAGTTGGCCAGCAATTTCGCTGTGAGGCGTGGAGATGATCCACTTGACGAAATCATGACATTTAATGGACCGTGACGGCGGTTTGCGCCAAAATAGAAGTCACAGTGACTAGGGATATCGGCGGCATTCACATTGATACGCTGGCGACGGCACTCTTCAGCAATCTGGAGGCTGAGATCCCGATCTGGAATGGCAGTGAGCACCATTTCCCACTGTTCTTGCTTTAAATGGTCGTGGTTCCACAGTTCTTTTAGCCATACAATGCGGTTAGTGTGGCTCCATCGCTGGATCTGGTCTGTAGCCTCGGGGCTAACTACAAATACACGGGCATCTGCTTCCAAAAGCTTCGATACCCTGCTTTCACCAACAGATCCAGCGCCAACTACCAACACGGGTTTATTATCGACCACCCAGGCTACGGGAAGCACCATAGAATAAGCGGGTGCGTAACGACTAGTGATAAACTAGCGTTGGCCGGTGTGCATACAGCAACAGTAAATAGGAAACCATGCTTGGAATGAATACAAATATATGAATAGTTCGATGCGCAAATCTATGTAGATATATTTGGATGGTTATATTTGGACATGGATACATGGAAAGCTTATACGTTATGTATAAGCTTATTGATTATGTATGTCCTAAAGTACTAAATACTTTGATATGTTGTAAGAATATATGCTTGATGCAAATTGCTTTGCTTATAGATGATACACTTATAATATCAATCTATAGCCCATATATGAGTCTATAACCGCTTTCTTGCAAATACATATATCTACACTGCCGCCCACTATTGAGACATAGCGATTACTGCTTTCACGATTCATTAAGGACTCACCTCATATACATACATATATACACCCGGTATAGTGAGTATTTACAACGCCCGCACCAACAGGTCGTAAAAGTACCGTTTGAAATCCTTGGCAGGGGCCGACGCCGCCCGCGCGCCGAACTCCTCAACGATCTGCGGTGGCAAACCTGCTTGGGCCAAATAATTGGCCAGATATGCACGGTAGTCGTCACCTCCAGCATCCCACAAGGACTTTTGGAGACCCCCAAGCTCAATGGCCACAAGTCGAGTCTGCGCATCGCGCAATTTGAACTCAGGCTTGGCCGGCAGTGTCCAGCATAATTCCGTCAGGCGCTGGGCCATGAGCTCGCCATCGCTGAATACTGGTACTTTCTCGCCCCCAAAGAACTGGTCTTGGGGAATATTGCCAGATTCACCATATAACTGTACCATGCGTTCAAGCACAATTACGGCCACTTTTTGGTTCGACACCTCCCCAGCAGTTGCTGCACTAGAAGCGTACATGAACAGTGACTGCACGACATTCTCAAAGACCGGCAGCAGCATGGCCCCAAACCGGTTGTTGAGCAGATTCTGCACGAACTGGAGGTAATCATACACGAGCTCCTTGCGGTGTTGCGCCGCGTCAGTCCCCCCCGTTCCCGCTACATCGGCTGCCGCCTGTTCGAGGGCTGCAAAAACTTTAGTGAGTAGAGGAACAGAAAGGGACGAGAACATGTCGAACACACTGCTGTCATCGCTAAAGGAATGCGCAAGCTGTCCCAGGAAACTCAGTAAGTCACCCAGGTCCTGGGGTCGTGCATTCGACAGCAGAATGTCAATGAGTCGAGAGATTTCGACAAGAATGCGGGATCCCAGTAGCGCTACGAGACGTGAAATAGCGACTCTGGCAGCTTCCCGCACTGTTTGTGCTGCATAAAGCTGCTCCACGACTGCCACGACCATTTGGGTGGCCGTTTGCATCTCCTCTGTGCCGCCATCGATCATGGGCTTGGCTAGGGCATCTCCAAGGCCTCGGGTATAAGCACTGAGCGCCATAATGTTGTGATGGACACGCATTTGGGCAACTTTGACCGTCTGCGGGTCTGAGTTGGATCTCGCCACATCTACGGACTGGTCCACATCAGCAAATAGACCCTGAAGCAGCTGTCGCAGCAGCTCAGCTCTGTCTTTTGACGGTTGTGTGGCACTCAAAAGGCCAACTAGCTCAAAAAGGTAGAGCTGGGCCGAAAATACAATATCGTCCTCACTGTCCTCGTCATCTTCGCCCGAGCCTGAGCCTGAGCCTGCTGCCTGGTCGGGGATGGCTTTTGAAACGTGCACAGCCAGTAAAGGAGCCACACTTGCAAATACTGTAGAAGCAGCTTGACCAGAGGAAACCAAAGGACTCTGGCGAACAGTTTTGAGCAACCGGAATAGCAGATACCATGCTCGGACGCGAACTCGCAGCTCAGAATTATGTACCCCGCCAGAACTTAGGAAGAACTCAAGGGCTTTAGTGATTAGAGGGCCACTAGTAGCAGCGTCGGCAAAAATGCGCCCAGCATGCCGTTGTACGAGCTCCATAACCCAAAGCTGTACTGATGCATGGCCTCCTGCCGGGCCCAGCGCATCAATAGCTCCAACTAGCGCAGTCATAAGGTCATAGAGTGCCCTGTGTGCCGGTGACTCGGCCTTAGAGTTTGTAGCAGCCCATGTCTTGGCTACACCCCCTAATACATCTAGCTCATAGAGGGCCAGCTCCGTGTCAACCCATTCAGCCTGGGGGCCCAAATGTGATCTGATCTGTGTCGATATAGTATCAACGAATAGCTCAGGATCAACAGATGCGATTTGATCCTGAACAATCCGCAGTTTTTCGCGTAACTTGGCAAATACATCGTCCTCGTCATCATCGTCATCATCGTCCTTGTGGTGGCCACTTCGAGCTATGACCTTATCCAAGAGCACTCTAAGAATCTGAGCACGTTCAGGAGAGAGATAGGCGCTTAAATTCGGGAGCCCAGTGCCCCCGTTTGAAGCCTGGGACCTCCGCGTCTCCTTTCGGATAAACTGAACGTATTCTGATACAGCTGGCACCACTTGTACAGCAGTGTCATCGTATTCATTGCCGAGGAACTGAAGCAATGTAGGCATCAGTTCAACCAAAAATGGTTCGCCTTGGTCGCCGGCTTTGACGAGCTCTGTGCCGACAGTGTTGGCGATTTTGGCGGCGCGTTCTTCGAACTCCTCGTCGCCCCGCGAATCGAAGTTTTGCAGAACTGCCAGAATTCCGAGGTGTTTTACAAGCTCCAATTTAATTTCCGGAGCCATTTTCTTGGCGAGAATTTCATTCAGAGCCTCGGCAGCCCCAAAGCGTGCAGCGTCCCCAGCGTCGAAATGCTTGAGAATGCGGGGAACTACAGAGCCATCCCGGGCCGCTAGTAGCATTGGAAGATCTATCCATGATACCCAGCCTGCGATGACATGAAGCACAGCCTCATGGACATCGATAGGCGTTGAATCATCCAGCATATCAATCCAGGATGTGATGAGGTCTCCCATGTCATTAGCTCGGACCTGGTCTTTAAGCTGATTGTTGCGGTGTACTTGCTCTGGTGTCCGTTCAAATAGTTGATCGCCTATTTCCTCATGAACTACCTTGAGTACTCGGATATACATGTCCATCCCAGGCGCGCCCTCAAGGCCATGTAGATCCCGGAAAAATGAAGGCCAAGCTGCTGGATAAAGTCGCAAAAATAGCTGGACCAGCACTTCGGCAAGTTTTGTGCGCAGCGAAGGTGTGAAAGATATAGTATGGCCCTGGCGAATGCGCTGCCACAAAGCGGCCCGGATTTCCTCCAACTCTCCAGGATCTTGAAGTTGCTGGGAAGCAACCAAAATAACCTGATAGCAGAAGAATCGTGTTTCTTGTACTGTGTCATGCCCCGAAAGCTCGAGAGCTGGGCGCCACCAGTTCTGCGGAGTGAGTTGGACCTGCGTACAAAACTCAATAGCCTGCTGCTTCACCACGGGGTCTGCGCCGGCCTGCAGCGCCAGGGACACCGCCTGGCTTAGCTGTTCCATAAAAAGAGCCGGTAACAGCCTGCGTTCTATGTCGTTAATTCAGTGCCTGCCTGGCTCTGTGTAGATGCCTCGATGACAAACTTTTTCGGCGGTCGTTAGCGCAGTGCAAGTCTTAATAAAACTCGGCAGCGTCAAGCGGTTATATATTGAATGGACTTGGAATGTGTGGTTTGTGACTTTTATAGCTTGGGCAATGGATATTCGCGGCTTTTCTTGACTTTATTGCGGCTACTTGGTAGTTTGGGGGGACGTTGGTTAGGAGGTCTCGTGACCCAAATGAACCGTCAGTAATACGTGCTAGGGATATATATATATGGGACTTACGAGTGTATTCCAAACATGAAAACAAACTAATTTTCCAAGAAGTTTAGCTCCTTCATGAATCATAGATTACTTCAGATGTGGAATTAGTTGTTGTCATGAACTTTTGACTTTAATGGACATCAGTCAAGATAGAGTACATTAGGCGGCAGCCGAGGATTTCCTGTAAAGTTGATGTTCCCGTAAACCACGATAACTATTCAAGAAATCGATAGTTTGTGCAAAATCATGTGATGTACTACTCAAAGCTCTTAGAAGTAGTTATATATATATATATATATATATGTTTTTCAATGCTTCCGATTCTTTTTGATGGTATATTCTGGCGTTTCTATGGCACGCGATCTTCTTATACGACCATTCTTTATGGAGTCACAGATCCGCGATCGCTGGACATGGTAACTGTCTTAATGTTGATGGTGCATAGACACAGATATATACCTATTCATTTATCTAGTAATGATTTTAGTTATGTTTGGCATTCATCTCATTTTCAGATCGTTTATATCTTCCTATGCATATAGCTTTCCGTCCTTCTCCATATTCCTACCTTAGCAAACCCATGTCGTTCCCACAATTAGCAACTGATCCCAAACACTCCGTCAGGGCCCAGAGCCCAAACGTGCTAGGCTAGCGTATTGGCCGTAGCTCCCATATCAGCAGCATATGTGTCCTTGAGGAGGCATTGATTGCGACGACAAGTGGTACCAACGCCTGGTCACCCCTCTCATCCATGAAGTAGGGACTACCGGATCTTCGGCGGGCGACTAACCTTCCACTGAGCTGAGAAATGTCTATAAGTTTAATAAAACAAAATCAGCTGCGGCCATATCCGGGTGAAAGCGAGACTTCCCGTCCGATCAGTCATATCTAAGCATCCGAGAGCCTTACCAAGTATTGCGGTGGGAGACCACGCGAGAACAGAAGGTGCTGCAGTTTCTTTTTGCTTTTT